>MNPL01026452.1:997-17440 GCA_002081605.1 Tropilaelaps mercedesae
TCGCCTGGAAATCCGCTTGATGTTCGGTAATCGCGCGAGTCTCCCCGGGAACATTTGTGTTCATTGACGCCTCCATAAAGATTGACGAGGACCTCAAAAAAGAGCGAACCAGTCGCCACGCACGTGAAACCCAGCGAAAAGATATCATACATCTCTCAAAAACCGTATCTTTGTTTTGCATAAAAATCACACAAGTGCGTTGCCCTTAGGTACACTAAGTACACATGGTGCTGTTTTTTGAACAAATGCAATTAACGCATTTCACACCACTCACGCACTTGTTTCTCAGCTATTTCGAAATAGACATATAAATAGTATTTATAAATACAACCAACGCTAATGATATGCAAAACAAAATTGTATAACATAGGCTTTCCAATGCGAAAGTGTCGGAAGGAGAATTTCAAGCACACGTATACGTATTTGATAACCGAAAAATAAGCAAAAAATATATACTTCTTGTAAACAAGCGGCCGTATAAAAATACACGTTTACAGAAGCGTAATTGCACCCAACGTTGGCAATGAGTGGCATCACTTGTTATCAAATGCACTTTTTAAAGCCGACGAAAATACGTCCACGCCTGTTAGACTTTTGTGTCATTCTTCTGGTCCGTTTTTGTTCGTCTGTACCACCCGCACGTGCTCAATAGTGCCCGTGTCTAAAGTTACCCAATGTAAATATATCGCATGGCGCTGAGTAGTCCGCTGTAAAGCCGAACGATTTGCGCTTCGATTCGCTCTCATCGGCCTGTAGATGCTACTGGCGTGGTGCCATGATATAGCTGAGGCGCTCTTAAAACCTCTAAAAAAATGCTCTAAAATCTTCACTCACATATGGCTTAAACTACGTATAACAAGCGGCGATATCTCGAATTTGGCTTGAATGAAGTCGGCATGCGGCTGTACAAGCGTCACTCACTCGAGGTGGCGGACGAGGTATGGCTCGGCTATAAGGGGCGACATGAACGCGCCGATACCGTAGGTGAGGTGCAGTAACTGGATGATCGGAGCGACGTTCGAGGACCACATTCCGACGAGCCATACGTAGGCACCTGAAGTAAATAAATGTTTCATTATGCTCAGTACAGCTTTCAGTTGGAGCTCAGTAGCCGCGCAAACGCCCTCGCCCGCCACAAGTGTTCACCGTCGTGACACAAACAACAATGTGTGAGTCATGTGCACAAAAAGAGCATAAATGCGGTGGCACTTTTACGAAGGAACCCAGCCGCCTAGCAGCCCGACTGGCTCTGCGGTAATCGTTCCGTTAATAGTTTCGTAGTCGGATGTCGTCTATACTAGCTTGCTAATTACCGTCTAGTATTTTCATAGACAAAAACACGTGAACTATTGCCTACTAGACACGTTTACGCTATTTGAATTGACGGCGTGTGAAGTTCGGCTGTATTCTGTCATTAAATCGTTCGCGCGCTCACTAGAATCAAATACGTAACCCGTAATCAGGGGTCGGCCAGTTCGTTATCGACGAAACTGTGGCTGCCGGATTGCATATCTCGGCTGCTGTAGTCTCGTTAATGATTGTTTCAGAAATTCGGTACGGCTTCTGCATGTGAGACATACGCTTTCGGAAGGCGGGCCAGCTAATAGACCATTTTGCTCGGCGTGACGAGCCAATTGGATACGGCAGGCCGTTGAACAATGCGTGTATATAAAGTGGAAGACCAGGTGAAAACCGAGTAACGGCCCTCTGCTGACGAAAGGACCCTTACGCTGAACCCTAAATATTTTTAGGGCTGATCATCAACCAATATACCACACGGTACCGCTTTTTGCATTACGTCGTAAGACGGACCCCATAAATGTAAATGTGCAACGGCAGTCAACTCCGTAGCGCTCGTACGAGTTTGTATAAGTTGGGCCTTATAAGAGAAGGACGTGGCCGCTGAAAGCCACTTCGGTGTGAGACGAACATTCCTGTGTACCTACCTGCAGACTTCGCAAGATATCTGATTTTTGCTTCTCCGACTAGGATCCGGCCTTGGGATATTTGGCATTTGGTGTTAATTTCTCTAACGTAAGTGGTCTATGGGATCTGAAGGTTTGTGTTGGTGGACTGCTTTGGAATTTTTGCTCGCTCCTTGGGCTTGCTGAGAACGTGGTTCAGTCTTTAGCGAGATTGATTACCCTAATTTTTAAATATTGATAAACACAGATTAATCCTGTTTCAATAAGGAAGTAGGGCTTAAAATAAAAACATCAATTAATTGGAAAATTATGTGTTCGCCAGTATACTGCACATCGAGCGTTGGTCATGTTCTCCAAAAAGGTGGATGCTTTTTTGAAATTTTTTAAAACTTTTTTCTAGTTTTTTTCAGGTTTAACACAGCACTCTACCAGGAGATTACTGAAAACTGCAACAAAAAGCTTGTTCATTGCGGCCAGGTAAGAGACAAAATTTCCTTCAGCTAGTGAAAGCCAATGTCACCATACAGCTTTCATGTTAAGGAAAACCGTGCGTGCCAATTATCTTGAAGTCGGATCTTGTTTGGCAAAAACAGATATCCGATTTCTTGCAAAGTCTATAGAAAAATATGCAGTAACGTGGCCTTCATATAAAAATATTATTCGACACTCGAGAGCTACAATCTGCAAAAGTAATGAAATTTTCAATCAGGACATTTATGCATTTGTCCTTGACGTACACAAATCCCCTTAGTAGTATAGGACCAACGACCACCGCGGCGGAATCTGAAGTAACGTCTGATGAGTACTTTGATTCGATGTAGATTGGTCGCGTGACACTTCAGCTATTTCTATCAACACATGTGGCAATACTCGTATAGTTCCGAATACAGGTTTCGGAAGGTCGTTGATATTGATATTTTCACAAATGCTCCTAGCAATTGAGTAAAAGACCCGGACGTTACTGAAAGCCGTAGAAGGCCCTGGAGACCTAGTAACTTCTCAAATACACTGCCAACGCAGTGCAATTTGCCCCTTTAGCTTCGTGAGAAGACATCAGCCTCACTAAACGCTTACGCCAAGTATTCTCAGAAGGCTTTTCTACATGAACTGCCACACTACCAAACCAAACTGGGCTCTCCATGCCATCGTTCGATGAAACGTTTCCGGTGGCCTCTGTAAACATTTTTGACAGAAAAACAGTTTCCCTACGACCGTGCCCGGTCACATGGCCGCGATTGCCGGGCAATAAAAGGACGACAGCTACCGTGGTGAGTAAATTCAGTTTGACGTCATCGGAGAGAAGTCGACAGATGAGAAACATCGAACCAGCAGCGCCACTAATTGGAAAGCAATCACGAGAAATGACGAAAATCGTTTCGGACGCTTTTTTGCGAGTGGGTCTCCTTTGACACAGCAGCCATCCGCTTTTTACGCCGGAATTTTTACGCTGCGCAAGCCGAGACCACATCGTCGCACGCCGTAAAATCTCAGATGACTTTTTCGGCAGGAACGACACGGTGGACGTCGTAGGGCTATTATAAGGGCAAAAGGTTTGTTTGCGGAAGCCGTAACACTATAGGGGAGTCTCTTACACAGCCAGCGTGAAGAAAGGGGCGTTTTCCGTCAAAACCGTGGACGCCGTAATGGAGGTTTATAAAATAAATATGAAACATAATACGTAAGTGTAATTCTTAGCTTCTTAATATGTCCAAAAACAAGAATCATACATGTCTCACAGCATTGTTTGTATAGTAACCAGCTATTTTTAATTCTGTTATATAAAAATATCGATGGGATAAGCCGTACGAGACAGGGGATTCGTACGTTTTGCCTGCCCGTTTTGCTTGATCGAAAGTCAGAAATCATCAGCATATGTAAAGATATGCAATTGATTCATGGAGCTGGACACAATATCATACTTATCATGATGAAACACACACTTTCGGCTTTTGTATCGTTTTTGCTTTGGTTAAGATAGCACATATTTGCTGGCGCCAGCGCCGTCGTCCAGAGGCCCACTCACTGAACAGGCAAAAAACTCATTAGATACATATTTAGATACGCGTCATTGTCCAAACCACGACTATATCGTCGTATGGTCTCAACGTGAGCACAATCTGTGTTTGACCTACGTAATGATGCAGTAGTTTTGTTTACCTGACGTACGGACAAAGGTTGCTTATAGAATACATTTTGAATTGAACTGAAGTCAGATGTCTTAAGCCAATCAAATACGTACGGTGTCTTGAGCTTTGATGCATCTTTGGCCAATAAAGCAAGTGCAGCTCGCAACGAGGACGTAAAACGAAAAGGGTACACACATATACGTAGAGCAACCTTTTAAGTTACTCTTAAAAAAGGGGAATACACAGTGGTATAAATGCTACAACTCGGCTTTCTAGACGGCATTAGATTCTACGTATCACAAGCTAATGAATGCTCTCCGTTTTGAATACTGTATTGCTAATTAGAATCCACGATTACTATTGTTATTATTATTATTATTATTATTTAAATGCAGCAAAATATCATTACACTGAGAGGCCAACACAAATTATTGTTGTATGTTTTATAGCTTCTCAAAAGAATATCTGCATTTTTAGGCATACTAAGTTCAGAATTCGCTTGATGACAATGAGGAGTATGCGTAACTCCAACACGGTAGATATATAATATAATCATATATAACATAATATGATATAATATCACGATAGATCTCCTAGAGCAAGAAACTGTTCGACAACGATTCAACCGGCTTGTGTATCCGGTGACCAACAAATGCTGAGAATCGTATTAGACACGAATTCCCCTATAATAGTTGTATTAGTAAGATCTCCCAGAATGAGGTTGCAAATCACCGCTGGCAACGCTGTGATTTTAGTACAAGTAACAGGCTTTCAAGCGACGTATCATATGTTTAAATTCAGAAGCACATTATCTCCAAACATATGGCTCAGTGCCCAGGCCACACCTTGACAGACCGTGGAGCTTTGCGGTTTAAAATGACAGCCATGAGAGCGGATCAAAGCAGCTTACCTATCTCGACAATTCCAACGCCGCATCCCAAACAAAAGGTCAAAACAGCGGTTGAGGCAGGGGTGCCACCCAACGGTATGAAGATGTTCGATACACCGATGACCAGCGTGAAGACAATGATCACTTTCTGCGCACTGAAGTACTTGAAGATCACCAATGCTATTCGCGTGACGAGAAGAATTTTTCCAACCGAAGCAAAATACACGTGCGGGATGAGACCACCGAACCGAGACCGTGGCACAATGAATGCAAACGGGGGAAAAGATAAGGAGAATTCAATAGTAAGAGACAAGAACCCGATGCAGTGACATTGTATTTACTATCAGCAACCGTAGACTAACACGGAATAACAATTAAACCTGAAACACAAACATTTTCGAAATAAACACAGTGCGAACTTGACAGCAGCAACTCGGCTTTGTTTTTTGTTCTGTACGACGGCGGAGAAAGGCCCGTACATGTGCCCTACTACCACGGAAAGGTATTTGCCAGTGTTAATTTACGCGGGGGGCACGCCTTCACTGTAATCGTAAGCAACTCGTTTTAGACTCGCTAAACTCTGGGTAGCGTAGAGGGATGTAAAACAATTTGCGCACTCCGTTCAAAAACGGGTCCCGCGTGTCGAATCGGCGTGAGCGCTATAATAATGTTTCGCCGAACCTATGCGATTAGTGGGTGCTCTAATACACCGTCTCACTACCATTACTAGCAAGCGTGTAGCAGTGCTGTGAAACCCATCTTCTGGCGTCACGGGATATCTAGCTAGTACGCGTACTTACGGTATCTTCGCTAGCCGACGGCTATCGCTATCGTCAAGCCATTCTTGGTGCGATGAACACGCCAAGACTGCGTCGAGGCGGAACTGTATTTGGCACGTATGACATCACTTGATTAAAAAACATTTTGAAAATAAACAGCACTGCTACTCTTCTTTGACCCTTTGGTACGCACAGAAATGAGAGGACTGAATTTATTTGATGGTCGCGTAGCAAGTATTAGTTATAATTACACGGATGAGAAACATGATATAGATACAGGTAACAGGAGAAGGTTTGGCTGTGAGCGGCTCAATTTGTTATGCTGCAATTTGAGTAAAACAATGTCGCACCGAGAAACCTAACAATACTTTCAGGGCTGACCATCAAACGGCAGTTAACATCTAGTGTACCGCATTTGGCGTCTTATGAAAGAACCCACAAATATAAGATCTGTACCACCTATGCGTCTCTAACCTCTCGGATCGTTACTAGAACATGGCGAATTTCCAGCGGTATTAAACTGCTGTGAATAAATAACAAAAAAGAAGAAGTGCTATGTAGGTAGATCTAGACTGATATCACACTGTCAAAACCGAGTCCCTTACGGGGATTAGCCCGCGGAAACTGTCCGTTTGACGTCACACCGAGTCATATCATTGCTAACATAATCTAGCTTCCCTACACTCAACGGCGATTTAAAAACAGGTACTCACCTAGAGCAGATCCGAAAAACGCGCCGAAGTCTCCACCGAAAGCGATGAAGGTCATTTCACGGATGGACACACCTAGAAGATCTGCCAGATCCAAAAGCGTCGGGCCCACGATCACTAGCACTAGGCCCTGCAAATCCGGAAACGGATGGCACCCAAAGGACGAATGCCATGGAAATCAAACCAGTTCCCAAGATCGAAGTTGGACACGTTAGACATCTTCGCGCAGACTGGCCGGACGCGGGCGTTAAGTCCCAAAGTACAGGTAATCGCTGTCCCATACGTGATAGAGACCAAGCTAAGAAAGAACTTCAATCGACATCTACCCTTCGATATGAGCGCTTGTCACGCCGCTCATCGAAGTGGGCTCTTTATAAGGAAGTGCAACTATAATAAGTGCTTCAATGACGGGCAACCGCATACGCCTTGTTCGTTTGCCCCTCTATTCATAATTACGTCGCTAGCAGCGTGTATATGTCCTGTATGTGTTGTTGTCTCCAAATCGATAAGGGACGAGGTGTGCAATTTGTTAGATGTTGGCAAAAGCGCATCTTCTCGATTTCTCTTGGTACAACAGCCTTCTACGGCTCGATACGTGGCATTATTATAAACGTTTCCATGCATACGTACAACTGACATAAACAAACTTCTTTGCTCCGACTTGGACCATCTTGTATGCCGTTCTAAAACTTATAGACGCAAAAGGAATTATGCATGTGTTTAGAAGATTCTGCCAATAGCAGGTGAAACATTACCAATCTTTTAAGAAGTCGATAATGAAAAAGCGTCTATAGAACTAAACTCTGTACACGGGGCTTGTAAGCGAGTGAAGAAACCTTGAGTCTAGTTTTTTTTTATGCTTTAATTACTTCTATGCTTCTCGGAGTTGCGGCGTTCGCGGTCAAATTTATTCGGCGTTTGGATAAATGAATGGCCAAGGCACGCGAACATCTACCGAAACGGCCGTACAGCTGTCGGTCACCGATTATTCAGTAAGATGTAATTGTAATTGTCTTCGCATACGGACAAACAGGTCTTTACTCCAACCTGTATATACTCGCCCTGCCATTGGCGTCACAGCAATACGTGCTTCTTTATGACTACAGTCATTTTCCTCTACCGCAGGGATGATAACAAATTGAACAGCGACGAGAATTAGCTGGCATTCCCACGTAAACCAAACATCGAAAGACTAGTCCCGGCCTTCCAGTAACTAACAAATAGTTATAAAGAATCGTAATCTAATGCACAATGTTTCTTTTGCCTTTTCCCGATTCTGCGACATCCACTGAACCATTCATCTGCCGCTCTTATCTCCGTTGGAGCAGCGCCATATCCTGCCAGAACTTCTCAATCTGAAGAACTCGGCTCTGGTTACACTCTCATCCGTCTAGCCTATGCGATACGTCGCCGGCGAGAGGAATGCGTTCCGAAACGTGTACAGGCCAACGGTACGGACCTTGATCGCCAGTGTTTGCCTGGAATCTCGTTTTTCGAATTCACTTTTTAATAAAAAAGATTCGGATTGAGTCACCGTAGTAAGCGCCGACCACATAGAATGGACCGGACCAGTGCCCGACAACCAGTGCTTGATTTTGTCGCCAGTGTTCACGGGGCTGTGAATAAGGCACAGAATTCCGAATTTTTTCGGTTTGTTTTCGCCAGATTTTTAATTCTATATACGTCCGCGTTTGCGCGCACCTCCATATTGGTTTGTTGTTCGAGCGCGGATTCGCTACGTTGAGTTGCGAATGAGTATGCGACCGAGTCGGTGCTCTGTCATTGGTAACATAGCGGTAGGTGTTTGTTGCCGTTTCAAGGGCGAACCGTCGCGCGATGCAGTGCCGGTGAGGCTATGCACACAATTCGGTGTCCGAACGCGAAGGAGTTGAATAGAAGACACAGATGGACAAAAAACGAATAGGAAACAATTTAGCGATCAGCATGTTTGTATAACAGTAGCGACAATACATATACATAGGCTCATGCGTTCGCTCGGTGGTCAGACACCAGTCGGTTACGTTTCGGTGGGATAACTCCGTACGGCCTAGTAGATCGTTATTGCTGTCCATTTCCCCTTTAGCGCTGGCCATCGGCTGATGGGTCATATCTGTAGACGTGCTAAATACATGTTTGGCAATCCTAAAATTGCGGTTCATAGACGTAAATCGATGGATAGACTTCGCGCGTATAGTACGGCGACGCCGGTTGCACCGAGTCTGGTGGCAGAAGTTTATGCGGTACGCGTTCATTGCAATTGTACTGTATTGGAAGCCGAGTATATAGTATTTGATCTTGTGGCATTTTGTTGCTTTTGTGATGTTCTTGGAGGTGTGTAGGTTAAGCCTCATAAAATTGAGATAAATAGCGTTTGTATCGTACTGCTGTTATAATCTATGTTAAGGCTGCACGTGCCACGCAGCATATATTGGCCGTAAAAACATGCGTTAAAACGAGTAAATAACATCAATAATAAATAGACAATAATAATAATGATCAGCCGTTCACGCCGTTAACGTAACCTATGAGGCCCACAATCTTGTTAACCTCATTTTTGTGGCCTGTTTTAACTAGACAATTGTTATCTCACTTGTACCAGATAGGTGCGACCGACTATCGCCGAAAATTGCTCTAATTATGTCGCATCAGTTTCTATGTACGTAGCTCAAAGCGCTCTTACTAATGTTGTTCCTGCCATGAGTAGATGCATGGTCTGGAAGTATTTGATAAGTCTCTCGCCGCGACGTCCTGCCAGCAGCGAAATCTTCGTCATTTTCACTGTTGGGTCAGCTTCCAACCTGCGAACTGGGAATTCAGCGATGTTGACCTGTACAGTGGTCCTGGAACAGCAAAGCATCCTGTTTATATCCGAAAAATGTTTCTTCATTAATATATTGGATCGATATATCAAGCGCTTGAGCAAACATGACATACATCTCGGCGTTAGAGTGTAACATATATGAGATCAGGATGAGCTGGACCCTTGTGCCGAGTAATCACTGAATTCCTAAGCAAGGACTTATACGATAGAAGGCACGAGCTTAATTGGCCTTCAGCAAAAATCAGACGTTGTGACCAGTTTGTACCGAGCTGTAGATGCTGCCTTGATTTGTATCACCGCACAGAGGCAATCAAGCCAGCAGAAGGCATTTGAAGTTCGAACATTGACTGAAAGTTGTTTTTGAACATCGAATGATTGCTCGCTTCTGACATCACCACAGTGAATGGAATCAAGTTCCGCGTACAAAAGACCACGCTTTCTTAGAGAAATAGACAAATGTGGATTCAAAATCGAAATTCAGGATCTGGCATTGAAGGGAGCACAGAAGCCTGTTCTGATCCTGGATGCAAATCCCAGAAGTTGGATACCGTGATATTTAGGTCTAGCTACATGCATCTGTATAGGTTTTTGCTCTTCAACTAATTCGAAGGCTAGACCGAGCTGAAATTAGCAGCACACTCTGATGTACTCACCTCGAGCTTATTTTGTGTCACTCGTATGGTCTCGGATAATACGCATGCGTTCGGTAATAGAGTTTCGTAATGTTACTTGTTCTAATCTCAAACCAGTCTGCAGTAGCATTATGACCACCACGCACTGGATGAGCTCTTAATGCAAAGCAGCTTAAACGCTATGTCACGCAGACTGACACGCATAAAGCAGCTGCTGCATGGAAAAATGGAAATGACAAACTTATGAAACGATGGTAAATACAATATAAGCGATTTATGTTCCCCAAAGAACCCTAAATGTCCAGGGAATCGTACGAGCCGAGCGCGGCATGATACCTATATTACTGTATATTTTTATATGGAATTTTTGTGGGTTTTTGCTGCGTGGCTTACGCCTCGAGATATTTGACATACATTTTCCATTTCCCTAGCGAGAAGGGATTATATGGCAGCTGTAAAATGGCATTGACATATTTTCATAAAAGTTAACCTTCCGCTCAGATTCGGTGAGAAACTGATTTGCTGCGATTTTCTGCGGAGTTGAGTAACCTGGTTTCGACATTTTCCATAAAGGATAAGAATAAAAAAAGAGATAAATATTTATGCACCGAATGACTACTCTATACTCATCAGCATGCAGTACATCAAGTGCTAAACACGTTTTGCTCAAAATAGAGAAGTTGATTTTTTCTCAACTTCTGGACGCCTTTCGTGATCACGTCGAGATGTTCACGTGATTACCATCGGATTCTATGGTATCCTATACCAGTGAAACGACCAAAAAATGTTAAATATAGAAGGAACATTGGCCTTAGCAATCAACTGAAGTAAAATGCCTGAGTACTATAGGTAGCCACGCAAAAATACAATGCCTTGAATAAAAAGGTTTGTGGCTCTAGTTTGGTTCGTAATGAATGCGCAGAGAAAACGCGTTGAGTGGAAAATCCTCACGTAGGGAACGCTGATGCGAATAAAATTGATATATCATGCCTAATATAGGCGTCCTTTTCACCAACAGCCGAATAACGAAACCTGACATCCCAGTAACGAAAACAAGCCACTGACGTGCTCTCTCGTACGTCGTATTCGCGAGTTCTACTCACATTTTGTCATTCCTCGGTGTCTGTATGATAAACTCCTGGGATAGGGGAAAGGAGATTCGATGTTCTTACGCAGTCTGAAGCTTACCCCTGTGACTCTAGGGGCGTATAGATCCACCTACCGGCCATATGATTTCGTATGTGAGACGAAATGAAAGTCGAAATAAGAACGCCCCTCTGACTTTGAGATGGCGGACGTGGGTGTAATCATTCGACCCGTTCAGAGAAATGCCGGCATAGATTTTCAGTCGTATATGAACAAATGCGGATTTCAGATATGTGAAATTGCCTGACTGAGTTTTAGTGCTCAGTATTCTGGACAGATGACGTCAGTTTATTGACATGTCTTCTCAGAGAACCGCGTGTGCGTAGAGTAGTACGAGTAAAATTTAATGTGTCACTAGGGCACGATAGTACCAATGTTTTTCATCGTGAAGAGTTCGACCATATCTCATTATTTAATGCCAACTGCTTTCGATGCCCACATTATGAACATTAAAATGTTAAAACTGGAGATTTTATCTGGCGACTCTAGCGCGCACGTAAATTGTAAAAGGTCGGCATCGCTCTGAGGATTACAGAAGAATCAAAACTCACCCTTCTATGTTCAAACTGGTCTTTTGTAGGCATACAAGCAAATGAGAAACCATTGAAGCTATCGTCACAAATGGGTGTAAAAAATGAATTGTTTTAAGAACTTTTTGTCAACGGTGTGTCAACGGTCCATATTGGGAAATGAGCGCGCTTACCGTCATCACTGCTGGCCGTCCAATCATTATTACTGAAATTGCTCGCCAAAATCAGAGAAAATATCCACGAAACACAATCTTACGTCTCGCCTAAACATTGTCTAATTTGGTTTCTTTTCTTCCTTTTTCTATAGAAATGTCGCTCACATAATACATTACGCAGTGCAATATCTCATATATTCGAAATCCTGTCAGCGTGAAAAATCTTTTTTTTCTAAGACCCACTCTAATCATAATGGAAACGCAGATAAGCAAAATCGTCGTTGAGGAAAATTCCTGTGTAAGTAAATGCCTCTTCTTACATAACGTCTGTTATGACAAATAATTTTGGTGATAACCGCATGTGATCACTGTTTACCCCCTCTTGAGAAGCGCTCTGTTATATTCATCCAAAGC
This sequence comes from Tropilaelaps mercedesae, assembly GCA_002081605.1. Taxonomy (NCBI): domain Eukaryota; kingdom Metazoa; phylum Arthropoda; class Arachnida; order Mesostigmata; family Laelapidae; genus Tropilaelaps; species Tropilaelaps mercedesae. The sequence goes on from MNPL01026452.1 coordinate 13,125, forward strand.
ATTTAGTGTATCTATTATCCCTGCACCCATCCCGTGTTTTCGAATATACTTCGCAATATGGTTCTGCCTATACTATCATGCGTCTTTGTTTAGGAAAGGTTTTATTAAACCAATGTTTTACGTTACATTCGATTTTTTTGTCGAGGTGATTAGAAAGGTGCAGTCTCTTCGTATTCTTTGAGGTCAATTGCATCTCTCCTAGGCAACTGGCTTACGCCAGTCTTGTATCTTTTTGCTTTGTAGCTTTGGCAAAAAATGATGTAGAACTGCCTATACTGTTAACTATCTATATCTATCAAATTGAACTCGCTGAAATTCGACAGCAATGTTACTCTTCCTAGTTGGCTGTCGTCTATATCTAGTTCACCTTGGACAAGTTTGTTAAATATTTCCGCAATACATTCGTGTCCACTTTCACCCAGCTGTGCTGTTGCTGATTTAAGAGAAATGGAAATTCCTTTAACATGCGTATTTTGTGGCTTGAGACTTTTTCGATCGTGCTTTTTTTTGTTAAAAAGACAACGCAGCAACATCGTCTTGGAGCGTAATTGGTGTATCATAATTATTTTTTTAGCTTTATTTTCAAGTACACTTTCAAAATAAGGTAGAAACGAGTACGTTTAAAGATTTGTACTCATTTTTCGGTTGAGTATTTTCACACCCGTTTAAAAATAGGACTCACACAGTTTAAAATGGATGTGAAGAATTTAATATCATAACATGACTTGTTGGACATTTTTGTGCTATTTCAGTTTTTTTCTTGTTCTTGTATCGTAATTAGGAAAAATCCTTTTATAGTTAATAAACAATTGTTATACCCACTGTGTATAAGTCTGGTTAATCTTGTAAGGACTTCCATGGCCCAGATGCAACAATTTTATTTACTCACGTCTTCATTGAAATTTGTATGGACCTTAGAAAAATCCAATCTTTAAATCAATCGTCAATACATTTGAACCTAATAAAAAATGTAAATACCCTCATAAAAGCGTGATTTATTTCTTGCACAAAAACCTGCTACATGATTTCAAATGGGTCTTTCCACACACTATCAAAAACCTTAGATACCCACTTTAAACATTAACATTACAATACAATATGAAAAATAATTGTAATTAACACCAATAATATACAAAGCAATTGGTATTAAATACACTTGCACCTCGCTCCCAATACTGACACAAAAATACAATATGAAAAATAATTTAATTAACACCAATAATATATTAAACAATTGGTAATACGTCAATTTTCCAATAGTAGCAAAAACGAGTCCAAACAATCACCAATAGTGCGATACGGTATGCAGAATATATCGTACTGATTGAACACTGGTAACGCGATAAGAGGATGTGTTATTTATACGTTCCATTTTGTCATCGGTCACAGCAGGTAGATACAATAGTAGATAAATAGCTCAACAGAAATAAGGAAACACGTTTTAAAATATGCGTCTACATAGTTTTGTAATATTAATAGTAATTATGACCAACCGTTGGCCGAAATAAAGTTGTACTTGAACCGAATTCAATTTAATTGAATCCCGAGCCGCGATCAGGTTTGTTCCACACGTTGAAGAGTCACTCTCGCGGGTTGCTTTAATCGCTAGTATACGTCCGTACACAGAAACCATGCAACATAATCCATCCGTAGAAAATATGGTTTCAAACTCCCTGTCACGAATTTGCTGGGTCCCTTCTAATTTCACGCCTGAAACAACAATGCATCTCCGTAGCACCTTGACGTCTGTTGCTCCGAATCGCGAACCGAATCGATTTAGTCGTCACATCATCTATCTCGGTGATCTTCTCTATATGAGTATTGGACCTCCTGTTGTACCAAGCTTTTTCACGAATAATTGCCTCGTGGGTAGTTCGATTTTCTTCGTGCTGAGCGTCGAAGATACCCTTGCTTGTAAAGCCACTTTCTCACGCAGAAGCCCTGTTTCTCTTATAGGACACAGTCGGCCTTGCGTTCGTGTACGGTAGTGCAGTTCATTCCTCACTGCCACTCAGGCCGAATTGATCTTTGACGCCGTGCTCCACTTTTATCAGCACGTCATCTATTACACGAGCCCTGTTCCAGTAACCTGTCTAGCCGCGTGTGAGCCAAGATCGCCAAGTTTAACCACCATCTAACGGAGGTGGGCATAATCCTCTCCGTTTTTCAACCGCTTCTGCAGAGTTTCCTTCGCTCCGTCCGGTCGGCCGCATACAGCCGACGCGCTCTCAGTGGCCGTGCGCCAACCGCAACATCAAGGGCATATCTAATCGCGGCCGATCGCTTGCTTCCGCTACGTCGTTCCGGACCACGACAACACCGGCATTAGTCTCAGGTCCGGTTGCGGTGGTGCCCTTGGGTACACTGCGGCCCTCACCTTACCCAAACAAAACTAGGCGCCAATGGATCAACGGCGATCTAGACTGAGGAGGTGGAACGTCCTCCTCTGATGACGCGTAATGCTCCGCCCCCAACGTCGGGAGTCCGTCCCGGCCAAAGTCGGTGTACGCGAACTTTGTCCGACTCATCGTACACGATGAGCGCGTAAACGCGCGCACACTGAAGTCTGCAGACAATGATCGCGGCTTACGTATTCGCGTAGGCAATATCGTAGCGGCGGTTAGCAAGCCGCGGCGTGAAGGAGCAGTGATGTGGTGAGTTGCTTCTAGGATGAATTTTCGTGTAATGGATGCGCTGTTGGTGTGAATTCTTTGCTGAAACTTGCGTGTTTCTTCACGTAATCGCTGGCTGTATCTATTTGTAACTGTTGCTGACGTTTGGAGCACGTAGGATAAGGAAGTCGTTTAGCCTGACTGCTATGCACTAAAACGCATTTGTTGCTCAAATGTAGTTTTGTTTGTTAATTTTGGCAATGGGTGTGTTCGAGAGAAATGAATGAGTTTCATGTCAATTCGCTGGTACGGCGCGCTCCGTGAGCCGTCCCTAGGCTCATAGCACACACTCGCGTGCACCGTGCGACCGGACGAATCACGTAAGTGCACGGGTTCGATCCCCGCCGTTGCACATTTACATTTATGGGGTCCGTCTTACGAAGTAACGCAACAAGCGATACCGTGGACGTTAGGCTGATGGTCAGCCCTAAAGATATGAGGCCCGTGTTGAGGCATTTCGGCACTTTGTGAGCAACTGCACACACAGTGTATGCTTTCAAGCATTTCAATACCCTCGCAAGTTGTGCCAGGGTGCGTCAAATCGATATCTCCCCGCAAACCATTTCGTGCCTCGTTTTTCAACGAGCACATAAATCTTCACTGTGTTTCCAATAGTTACGTAAAGGTTTGCGGCCGCACCGTGACCGGCGCTGCTTGAGACCGGCGTTGCAAGGGGACCATCGGAACAGCGCGTACCCAAAGCACTACACCAACATCAGTCATGCGGTCTCGCTGTACGGTTCGGGTAGGGCCTAATCGCCTTGGGTTAACTATCGCTCGTGTGTTTCGTGTGCAAACGTTTGGGGCTTGGCGTCGCCATAGTGGATGACGTTCGTGTAGTGCCTGAGAGAGCGGTCTAGTAGTCAGCTAGGCTTTGAACGGCGCTATCAGCGAATTGCTATAGAAATGTTTACTGTTCCAATAGCATCGCGAAGTGATAACAGCGTAGATGTCGAGGAAGCGTAATTGGAAAGAAAGAAAGCTGTAGACAAGAACTCGTCGCGTACAAAAACACAGCGGAACTTAACCAAGAAAGGAAATGGTGTTTTATCCTGCGACGTTCGGTAGCGGCGAAAAATACGCTGCGTCAAACTAAAGGGCTAATTATCTTTTCGCATGTCAGAGGTGTTTCCAAAAATTGGTACAATATTTTGAACACATTTATATAAAACAAAAAGAACATTTATGGTTAGATATTGTCGTCTGCTTTGTGTCATTGGATTGAAGAGCCGGAGTCTTGGATTGTTGCTTGAAGAGTTATTGGACTTCATAATTGAAAACTGATATTGCTTCGTCATCGGTATCGGGCAGAACGTTTTAGAGAATGTTCACCATACTTAAATGGATTTCTAAGGCATTCTCGGGAAACAACATCGGCTTTTCGTTGAACTGAACAACATCCGCGTCACTGGTGTCTGAATCCCATGAAGAGGACGCTCAAATCCGGCAAATTTTCGCGACAAACACGCTACGAGATTATACTTTTTACGTGAATTAGCTCGAACTCAATCGACATACCATGTTTTTGCTTGAGTTCCTAAGCAGTTAATCACAAACTGAATTGTTTTTTTGGTCAAATAAATTTATAAGTAACATGTTCGTAATTACCTGCTTTATATCCGTTCTCCAGGCAATCACAAAGCT
>MNPL01026462.1:0-12325 GCA_002081605.1 Tropilaelaps mercedesae
CTCGAAAGGGATTGCAGTCTTGATTGAGGCGGGTATCCTGATGAAATGGTATTTCTCGTTTTTCAGACATCAGAATATTTTGCATAAGAATCTTGTATACCTTGCGCAGCTAGCGGAAGTCGCGCCGCAGCAAGCGATCCACTCCATGCTACCGGTAGGTTATAACAATTAACACATCATATGTCTATGAATAACCCTATTCAAGAAACAAATACATATTGTGATTGGTACAATCAGGCTTTTTATCTGTGCTACAGCTATTATTATTAAGTGAATAAGTATAAGAAATTGTGTTTTGGCTGTGTTCTCGTTATATAACCTGTCGTTCTAATTCAGTATGTATTTTTTGGAACTTTGAAGTATTTACAAAATACTTACTATAGTTTTATTCACCAATTTTGTATTCGCTCATCTTAAACTCAATTTATTTTAGCCTCCTGGACCTCCTGAAATCGCTTCGGGCCCTCTAGGCGGACCTGGAAATTATCCACCAGGATTTGGGCCAGGTGGACCTGGAGCACCTAGTGGACCTCCGGGCGCGCCACCTGGAGCACCGACAGGGCCATACGGCCCGGGCCTTCAGAGACAGCCACCCTACGCAGCACCGCCTACTGGCGCTCCTGAAGCACCCCCACCCGGTCAACCTTACCCCCCAAGGCCTGGATACCCTCCTCCACAAGCATACCAGCCTGGCTTCCCTGGTGGACAGCAGAGTGGTCCTGCCGTGCCTGGTGGACCTGGCGCACCTGGTGCCCCTGGCGGTCCCAGCGCTCCGTCAGGTCCTGGTGGCCCAGGAGGTCCGGGTGGCCCCGGTGGACCCTATTCTGGGCATTATCCGGGCGCTCAACCAGGCCAATATCCGCCACAGGGAGGACCTCACAATGGGCCCCCACAAGTTCCCTCCACTGGACCTGCTGGGCCTCAAGGTCCTCAGCCAGGTCCTCCAGGCCCTCCACATCCGCATTTCGCCCCTCAGCAGGGCCCCTCGCCAACGCAGGGTCCTCCAGCACAAACAGGCCCCCCTCACCCAGTTCAGCCGAGCGCGGCCAACGCGCCGCCTCCAGGACCCCCGTCGAGTCAGGCGGGCCCCCCTCCACCCCAGCCACAGCCACCTGCGTCTCAGCCATCACAGCCCCCTATGTCGGTCGCACCCCCTGTAATGACGCCGGCACCACCACCTCAGACAGCTCCTCCACCTCAGGTAGTTCCTCCACAGTCGATGGGGGTCATGCCACCAATACAAGCCCCTCCCACGTCCGTCCAGCAGGCTCCCACCGGGCCTCCGGCACCGCCAGGTCCGCCAACCTCAACGGGACCGAACCCGGCCGCGGCAGCTGCCGCGGCCGCTGCCGCCGCCGCCGCGGCTGCAGCTGGACAGGCTCCTGGTGGCCCACCGGGAGGTCCTCCTGGTGCTCCGGGCGGCCCGCCCACACAATATCAGGCCAATCCCGCCCATCCAGGACATCCTGGGCCTTACGGGGCTCCGCCGGGCCCGCCGGGCCCGCCGGGTCAACAATATCCCCCTGGTGCATACCCACCAGGACAGGGGCCTCCTCCTCCAGGACAACAGTACCCTCCAGGTGCGGCGCCACCTGGCCAGGCACCACCGGGTCCATACCAGCACTATCCGGGACAATATCCTCCGCCACCTGCCGGTCACGCATATCCGCCGCACACGCAACCACCGTACGGACCTCCGGGCAGTCAGTACCCACCACACGGGCCCCATCCGCAGGGCTATCCTCAGCCGCCGCAAGGCTATTCGCCTCATCCAGGTCAGGGGTACCCACCTCAAGGTTATCAAGGCTATGGCGGACCGCCGAGGGGCTATCCACAACCACAGCAGGGTTATCCTCCCCATTATGCTCAAGGACGGGCTCCCTACCCTGGAGGACCGTACGCGCCAGGACCACCAGGAGGCCCGAATCCCCACGAAGGCCAAGGACCGGCTGGCGGTCCAGCGCAAGGTGGGCCTTTTGGTCCTCCAGGTGGCTATCCTCAGCCGCATCCTGTCGGTGCACCACAGCCTCCTCCACAGGTACGCTCGTTTGTCGTTAGTTGACGTCTGACCAGAAGTGATGCGCATACTTATTTTTCAGGTACTCACTCGAGCAACACTTTGTGTCTTCGCCGATTCTTTACCTGTTACTAATCGCTTACCTAATTGCTTACAGGGGGGTCCTGCTGGGCCTGGAGTACCACAGCAGGCACCGCCACCTGGCGGGCCTCCGACGTCCGGACCCCCGGCTACAGGACCTTCGGGCTAGCCGGACACAACTTCATCGGCCTTGACTTCATGTCAACTTCGTCTGTATCATCCAAACATCGTTCGTATGTGTCATCAATAGCTTTTCGTTATACTCTACGTCATTGCAATGACGACGTTGCTTTAGCTTTTTTTTTGCCCGAAATGGTGAAAGGAAACTGTGCGGGGTTTCTGCTCGAGGCCTAAACTTTGTCGGATTTTTGCTGTAAGCGTTTGGGACATATAACGTTCGTGCGTTAATACAATAATAATTTACTTTGAGATTTTTGATTCGTACTATCCAGAAGAAATGATAAAAAAATAATATCGTATCAATGTTCTCAGAAAGCTCCAACGAAGGTGAGACTGCGCATAAGACCTTCATACGTCGCGATGCAAATAAACATTAAAAACATCTCAAGCGTATGTTTTACAAATATTTTAAAATGCGAAAACACTTTTTTTACATTGCGATTCTGTCCATGACGGCGTGTCATATTTCTAGCCTTGATATAACATTTCATGCAAAAACGGCAATAGAGTGAACACTGAGAATTAAATATCTCAACGTAGAATCGTCTTTAACAAAAATAGACTTCCAGTTGGCTAGAATCACCACAAGAAGCTGACATGATCTGCCAAAGAACCTTCATAGACCGAAGTTGTGCCTCTTTTTCTTTTTGGTCACTCAGTAATCTTGTGCTGATGAAATATGTAGAATAAAAACTATACAATGGCTTACCTGGTAACACTAACTTGCGTTCTTCTCTCCCTCTTTCAGATGGACTACTTCAGTTTGTGGTAAAAGATGTAAACACTTGGTCAAATTGTGCTCAACCATCTGCAACCTCTGTTATGTATTATACGTCTTCCGACGAAAATAAAAGATAAATTGCTTTTTGCTATACGAACGCTGTATGTTTCACGTGGAAATATAATTTGTGTAGTTGAATAATGATATACAATACACGAAGACAACGAAAAAAGCCAATAATAACCCGAAAGGTGTAAAAGCTAAACCACTGGCTAGCGACAGTTTGGAAGTGTGAAAGAGAGTATGTTTTTCTTGAAGTCGTCGTGTGTTCCTCTCTGTTGTACCGCAGAACTTTTTACTCTATGTAGTTTAATTTGGATAAAAAATAAGATAACATTATTTAAGTATAAATACCTAACCTTATGAATAAGATTTTATTACAATATTGAGATGAATTTGGTAAATGCTAAATCACTTTTTATAACTTTACATTTGTTAAGGTCCTGGTTAAAAATAGGTGAATATAATCAGATATAAAATATTACACTAAGCATGAAGTGTAATATAATAAAGTCTATCAGCAGCTGAAGCAGTTTTGAGACTAAAGACACCGCTTATACGCGTGATCTATTCAGCATTAGTTCGAAGTTGAAGGCTACCACGAGGTGCACAGGTTGGCAATCATCGATAGCGAATCGTTTCGTAATGAGGACAAAATATGAAGTCATCCTTAAAGCTGACGTTTTTATTTAATGTAGTTTAATTTAGGGGCGTACCTAACAATTTGAATGAAATTTTCAGGGTAATGAGCTTTTCGAGATTACAATGAATAGCCTGTCGATCCGTTTGGGAGCTTTGTACTAGCTTAAGGCAAGCATAGCCATCACACATGATGGTCGAAATAGAGCACAAAAATCATATTTCCTAGCTTTCAGTACACAATATTATTGGGTCTTCTTATAGGATAAGTGATAATATGCGTTGAAGGGTGAAGCGCTTGATATGCGCCAGGCGTTGACAGATTGCGGCCAACTGGTCAAATAAGAGTGAGGCGGGCATAGGCGCTCCGAGTAACGCGACATTTGAAGCCGCATGACCTGGCCAGAGGCCGAATTTATTAATGTAGCAGACACATGGCTAAGACATAGATCTTTGAAGTTGCCCTTTTAAAGAGGACTATATATATATATATATATATATATATATATATATATATCGCTCAAAAGTATTTCTTAGAGTATATTGGCTTCGTGATGCTAGTTCACGCATTTCGCTCTCCTCACGCCCATACGTTTCCCATTTAATGGATAACGAGCTGTCGCCTAATCAGGCACAGCAATACTCTATTCACTTGGACGTGGATGTAAACCATCGTGGAGGCATTTTCACGGCGAGAGATGGAGCCCACGCGACCAAACCAAAAAAACCAAGCGAAAACCCACGTACGTGCTCATGGCAGGTTGTTGGGTGCAGTGCCGCTGAACTGTGCCGCGGTTGCCAACCGACAATGAAGATTAGGCCGAATTTTTCGTTGCCCTTTGATCAGACGACAACGGCCCTTCGAAAGCTGCACTGCCACAGCAACGGGTACCGTTAACAAGGCTCGTAACAATAATAACAACAAACAGCAGCCCCAAGACACTATATGACGTTGTGAAGCTAAGGCATCAGCGGAAAAAATCTATTTCACAGTTGGTACAGAGAAACTCTCAAGTAAAGATCTATTTCTAGGAACTTCGATCGACTTCACTTTGTGTTTTTCTAAGGTCTGTCATCTGGCTTTTCCTAAATGGCGAAATGACATTTATATTGTAAGCCTATCCACTCTGTTCACCCTCTGTGTGGAGAATCGAAAAAAGCACAGCACAAACTATTCTGGCCGAACACACGACTCTTAACGTGCTCAGTTCAAAGGCTACTCATACTACGGAGATCCGACATTCGCGAACCGCTCAATGTCAGCTGGTGGGCCAACCGCATTGGCCGTCGCGGAGTCCCGTTGTCTGACAAACGGCCCAGTTTAAAATGATGCTTCCCTTCTTTTGTCTCATTTCGACGCCTGTCTAATTACATGTTTACTCCGTCGGCTAGCCGGCGCGCTGACTGCCGTATCGAACGTCAAAATACACCGTACACCCGGTGCCGTCAAATCCATCAGCTAATCAGCCTAGTCCGCGGCTTTCAGCCGTTCGAGCGGCTGACAAGGTGGCCCCGTCCCTTCGGGTGCTGATGGCAGACCGCCCGCTTAAAGGCCACCCGATCCTCGCGTCACGTCTTTCTCTTCTTCGCCAGCCCGTCCAGCCGGAATAGGTTCAGCATTGAGCTGGTCTGGGCGTTGGCGCATAGACAAAGTAACAGTGTAAGCTGAGTTCAAGTTGAGTTTGTTCGGTGCACCAGGACCGCTTGTTCTATGTTAGCGAACGTTTTGTGATTGTGTTCTCGTGGCTAGCCGATTGCCGCGACTTAGGTGCGGTGTAAGTGAGGTAGTCGTCGACCTGTCCCGTGTGTGCATCACGAGAAGATCGTCCACTCACCCCCCGTTGGTCTTCTTGTTCTTCCCCCCTCCCGCCCCGTGTCGCGTGTAATGTTTAGCGACCGGGGACACAACCGCGAACCGGTGGAGTACGAGGGTACAGGTTAAACGAAACGGACCAGTCGAGGGTACCCCAATTCGCTTCTAGGAGCTAGCCAAGGGTACACCAGTGTGCCTTGTGTTGTTGAGTTAGTGCGGCTACCTGGACGAAGGCCACCCGTCGGCCTGTCCGTCAGGGCGTTGGCTGTGAGTTCTGGAGGGATGCGACATCGCGCGAGAAGAGCGCCAAGGTATCAAGATCTCAGATAGTGTCATACAGGCGGAGGCAGGCCCGACTGAGGGCCAACCAATACCTTTACGGAGAGACTTGGTCGGGGTGAGCAGGACGCGATCAGGGGACGTCGTCACGGCGCTACCCCACCCGTTCTTTGTCGACCGCGTATCTATCAGCCGCCGTGAGGCGGCTACTTGCTAAGTGCGGCCGCGTCGGGCGTTCGGTGGAGCGCTGTTGGGTCGAGGTGCCCGTATAGGGTTTTGTGGGTATATACCGCATTGTGTAGTGGCGCGGGCGGCGAGATCTTGCGGCCATCTTGGACTCGAGCTCGATTGAGTGACACATGATACGTTTACCCAGCTTTGCTCGCTTTCCCTTGCGTCCGCCGCGTTGCCCGGACGCGAAAGTCAGGACGAGAATGCTGTAGTCTCCGAGCCGCCGGTCTGGGTAGGTCTTCCCGACCGCGAGAAACGATTATACGTCCCTCGCGTCCGAATCGCAGGATAGCTTCCCACATCCCCAAAGGAAATTCATAGTTCTAGAACGTGCCTACGGATAGAATCCATACACGCATATGTCGCAGCACGTAGACGCCCTGGTTTGGCGTTTTCGGAATGCCCTCGTGCGGGAGGGGAGCCCTGGCCTTGTGGCGCCTGTTACAAGGGCGGCGGCTAAGGCACCTGACGCCGGAGCGCGTCTGCGCCATGAGCGCTTGCCTACGCCTGTGCTATGGCGTGTTAATGGGGTTTGCATTGGCCTGATGGTGCCAGAGATCTGTCAGGCGTTGGGTTAGCCGCAATGTCCCTGGCGGAAAGCGCAGATCACGTCGGGTGAACGGATGTCGCACGGCATCCGCTGCTGTTCGAATAGGCGCTCGGTGTGTGTGCGCCCGAGAGACGCGACAGTCTCTCGGTCTTGTCGGTCTTTAATGGCGAGTGCATACTAATCAAATGCTGTTCATTAAACGAGTCTACGAGAGTTTCGACGAGCCAGCGACGACGCACGGATAGCCGAAATGAGGGCGAGCGCTGAGTGGACGCTGACAAGAGCGAATGTAACCTTGCGCGCGATCAGCAGGAAACCCATAGTTGCCATAGAGGACGAATGCGCGAACAGTCCCTTGATGAAGAGGGAACTCGTGTGGTTGATCAAACAACGCAAAACCTCTTTAGACGTGACTGATCGATTCACAGGCAATGTCATATTGCATACGATCGCTAGCGTATCGGGCAAAATACGGGCAGACACGCATCTGCTGCGTTATGCGCCCTGTCGACGCTTGGAATTGGCGTCGAGCTATGCTGTAAAGCAGTTTTCCTCAATTCTGTATAGAAGGATGTTCTGTGCGCACTTAACAGTACCGTTAGTAACGATGCCGTCATTATTATTCAGCATTCTGTATTTTTTGTAGAATATTTCGCACAAGTAGAATTTCACTGTTCAGGAATCTTGACAAACATATATATATATATATATACTCTAACAAAAATGCTCATAGTTGTATGGTGAGTGGCTGACATTGACCGGAGCAATTTACCGACCTTCGTAGGAACTGAACGGGATGAATGGTGGACGATGGGATCTATTTATTATTTCTAAGCGAAGTAGAGGCCTGGTGAAGTTAGCGGCCATTGTCGCCGTCCGAGATCCTCAACATCCAACAGAAATCTGAGTACGGGACCACTCGAGCACAGATGCGCGATGAGGCCACGTCGGAGTCCGCACTCCATTGCCGCTGTTGATTGTGGCCGAGCCGCGCGATTACCGAGAGCAGCAACGTCGCTGCTGATCGGAGCCGTAGACAGTGACTGCTAATTCGCGCCGAATAGTCAAACGTTGACGTCAGCGCTAACAGCGCGCACGTAGAGCGCAAAGTAGATTCATCGCAGAGAAGTGGCGACCTTTCCTGCGCTGCTGATCAGCCCAAAGCGATGAAGGAAAATTCATATTTGCGCTCGAAGACTAACGGTAAAGAACGAAAGCGTTCGGTTTGAAGGGTTCGATTTGGTGGAGTTGTGTGTTTGTTTTTTTTTGTTTGTTTTCGTTCTATCGGGGACACGAAATGTTGTTCATCAACGCGCGCTCACAGCCAGGTGGTGTTAGTTACCGCCTGAATATTGGACGCGACTCTCGATGTGGCTGAAGCTGCCAGCGTTCATTCCTTAGATTTCTGGCTGCATGTTCCCGACGTAGCAGGCTTGGCCGTTCTGTTGGCCATTTGAAGTCCTTGAGAATAAAAGGATTCCACCGGGCGTTGGACGCACGGTGATGTCACCGCCTTGACTGGCACGGAACGGTCGTGCGGTGTCGCCTATGGCGTCGACTACAGACACGTCTGCCGATGAAGCGTATGCGATTGTACATACGAGTCGCCACTGTACATGGTCATCAGTCAGCGTTAGTAGCGGCTCCGCGACTTCCGGCCATCGGAATGGCAGAATTCGTTGTGGCCATTTAGACCGCGGCATCTGGACGTGATCCGACGGCGAACGCGGCGGCGGCGGTTGGTGAGCTCCGCCGCAGAGGTCCAGTGTAATCGGCAGTGGTCGACAGACGTGAACAATAGGGCCATTACTCACGTACGCACAGTTGCTCAGCGAGGATAAATTTAGACGTTTTGAGCCGCGCAATCAGACACAACGAAGAGTTCAGTGGAAGATGTTAGTTGTGTTCTTGATAACATCTGGCGTGTTTTTCGATTGCACTCGCTCGCGCGCTTGAAGCGGCCCTCGCAGGGCGGCGGGAAATGACTTCGGAGGAGATAGGTGGTTGGTTGCTTGATAAGGTCACTTTGCTTCGAGTAGGTGGGAGCCGGCCGATGTCTGGTTTGCCAGATAGTTGGCGAAAACAGATTGAAAATCCAACAATAACCTGAAGTCTGTATCTGCGTTAGCGGAAAGCACCGTGGCGGTCGGAGATCTGCTGTAGCCTCTAATTGAGAACCGATGTCCAATATTGTTCTGGCTTTCTTCTCAAACAGAAAAGCGCGGAAAGAAAATGCCGCGAACGAATAGCCCATTCGACGAATAGGCACTCAGTTACGCATGTCAATACCATTTTCTGTCACCTCTGATCAGATGCAGTCCCATAACAGGCGCTTCTGCACTCCCGGATCGGTGCGTGCCCTCTATACGTCGAGTTTTATTTTTCTTTTTGTTTGTTTTTTGTTTTTATCAGTACGTTGTATGTTTGGTCTGCTCGAAGCCCTCCGTCGACCAGAGAGCAGTGAAGGCGTCGTAAGCGACGATTAATGGGCCGCTGCTTGGGACCCATTATCGTTTAGCGTCAACGGCGATACAGAGGACAATACCTCGGAGAAGACAATGTGCTTAGCAAGGCGATAAGAGGCGGGGGTAATTCGTTCATCAGGGGCGTTACCCTAGACGCATGCACGGACGGCTCCCGTTGAGGTAACGATGATAGCGGCGCTTGCGACCGTGCTTAGACCATAGCGACAGAGTGTAGCGTCAATTTAGTGTATATTACAGTGTGGGAATGTTTACTTGTACCACCTCCGTGTGAAAGATGGACCCGACCACCGCGTGGCATCCTGTATCAAAATGAGAGAGGCGATGCATCTTTCTGTTACAACAATCGCCTAGGCGTAGTCGGCGCGCGTCGGTAGCGCGACCGACAGTTGTTAACGTGGCCTTTCTGTCTATTATTGGCTCTACTACGATCATGGGCTCATACCGACTGCAACCGAACAGTGTCTCGTATTCTCTATGAGCATGGCTTAACGTGTACGCCGATGATGAGTCGTTCGTCAATTCCAGGGTCGAGGTAGACGTCTAACGAAGTTGGCGTTTCTGCTAGCGCCTATCGCCGTAGGTATGTTAACAAACTTCTCGAGTAATCGCTTCGGTATTTGTAAGTGTTGTTCCTTTTTTGACGATTTTGGGACATCCCACGATGTCGACGATGTGGCTCACGGTAAATGTGACTGCGGGTGGCGGTTCCAGCAGGCGTGATGCGTGTGGTGTCGTTTCCGTGATGTTTCTGGGAGTGGGACGCTTGGCAGGACGTAGGCGGTTAGCGCGAGCAAGACAGCTCGCGAAGGGAACGCGCGTGAGACAGCGTAAAACGCTTGTCAGTATCTGCGAATTCTTCTGCCGCCAGACGAACTGATCGACGTCGCCAGTGTTCCCCGGTATGCTAACACAAAGGCTCATGTTCGAAGACAGGGAGATTAGGCCGAACCTAAACAAAGGTCCAGCATCATAAACCTGACGGAGAGCCCTCCAGATGACTCCACAGGTCCTGTTTATTCATCCCGTCTAGAACTCCCCCATCCGCACATCGACAGATACGATTTTCTCAGCAGGCGAGCAGTCTTCTTTACTGTCTTATTCCTGTGGTTTAATTTCCCCTCGTCCGTATCGCCAGTTTCTCGATGGCTCAGCGTAGACATATGCGGTGACCAATGCGCTCTTGCGTGCCGACGCCGCTGCTGCACTGGCCGACCGAGCCGTGCCAGTGTGTCAGACGTGTAGCGCAGGGATCCACTCTCGACATTGTTTGACTTTATGTTCCATTCGTTTCTGTTCGCCGCTGGCCTCGCCATCGCGAGGGTCGCGTTGGTGGCCGGGCGGCCCATGTCCCTCTGCTTTGCTCCCTTCGGCTGCTCCCTTCGGGCCCGGCCAGATACTCACGGCCACTTCGGCTAGACGCCGACCTAAGAAAACAACGATGAGAGAACTACACTGACAATGTAGTCGCGTAGTCGCTCATTGGGCTCCTCTTCGGTGAGCGGCGGATGGCATCCGCCCGCGTCGACTCCGACAACGCCGACGCCCGGCCCGGTGACGTCTGGTCGGTGGTATGCATTAACTGGCAGTGTCTCCTGATTTCCTGATCACATCATCGGTGGGGTGCTGTTTCTGCGGCATTTCGCGTGTTTTGGGGCTGTTTGGTCGACGTTTTCCGCGGGCCTTACCACTCGATCTTACCCGACTATTCCAACTACTCCGGTCTGCTGTCGGCGGACGATGCGAACTTCGAACTGGCCGATGGGTGAGCATCGCTAGCGGTGGTTGCTGCTCTGCTTGGCAAGTGTCGCTTGGCCGGGGTGTGTCTATCTGCCTGAGCGACGGGCGCGTTCGCAAAACGTTTTCTCCGCTGCGCCTGCTTGCCCTCGGCCTCTTTCCACCGTCGATATGGCTCCAAACTGTTGATCGCTTGGGCTGTGCCTGAATCGACCAGGGTCCCGCCAACGGCGTTTGGCGTTGCAGCCAAATCGACGCCGGCGATGATTTCGTGCTTGTGACGGTTGCCGCGTAATGAACTCGACATAATGCTGTTGTAGTGACGGCCGAAAAGGCTAGGTCAACCAGGCTCTCGCATCGATGCGGTGAGGTGGCGCACATTGAGCGCGCGTCCTACCTGACCGACGCCAGTACAAATGGCGTGGCGTGGCCGTCACTGGCAAGCGATCCGGAGAAGTCGACCTGTCAGATCACTCATTCACTAGCGATGTACATGAATGCTGTCTGCGTACCAGGGTGCGTGCCAGCGGTCACCCGAGTCAATCTGTTGATTGTTCAGGCGTCAATGGCCCAAATGGGTGCGTCGTTTTTCTGCTACATGGAAAATGGTCTGCTTGCGAAGTGATATTTTCGTCGTTACGTATCCACTCGTGGTTGCGGGTTCGTGTCGAACGAAGGGTTACAGCGAACGCAAAAAACGATCGTCGAAGATGTTCCAGTGATGACGGTCGAATGCCGCCAAAATAACTGCACAAATTGAGACTAGATTGGATGTATTCGGGTGGACTTTCGTATGAGATGCACTAATCGGTCTTCTTGGTCATTTTCTCCCGCATCGTCAGTGCCTCTCAATCAGTACTGAAGAGCCTAGGTTGTTCTGCGGAGGGGCTGGCGTATTCTGAAACACGTTGTGGTGCCAACTCCCTCATCGACCGAAAGATGGATTGCCACCGAATGTACGCAATAAAGTTTGAGCGTTCACATCACAATTATTATTACAACAGAGAGTCGTGATGGTGCTCCGTTCCGCTAACAGAGTACCCATCTCAGCATCGGAATCCGTCATTCGGACGAACTCGATCTGAGTGAGTGTCGCCATGATTTCTCGGGAGTAATAGCAAGGAATGGAAAAAACCTACGACGCTTAACATTTCGCTGCGTCGCTGTTGGCTCGCCTCAACTAAGGCTGCGCTAATCTGCGACGACTTGAAGCCGCGTCGCCCGTACTTACGATACAGGTGGCCTGCAACCGGGGGCTGGCAATCAATCAATCAACAGCTATGGACGATGCGAGAACTCCGAAACTGGGGCGACGCCCGTTTGTCAACGGCGAACTTTCCGTTGTACGGATAGATGGTGGATGTTTGCTCGTCGCTGTGTGTCGATACGGCGTGCCTGCCTAGGTTGCTGCCGGCCGGGATGAGTTTTTCCGCGGCTCGTCGACGACTCGCTTTTGACGTTTTTGAGACTTGGTTGGATCGTTGACGTCGCGATTCGTCGGGTTTTGGCCCGTGAAACAATGCCATAGGGACAC
>MNPL01026465.1:4188-31648 GCA_002081605.1 Tropilaelaps mercedesae
CATAATTATTATTCTAATATATTAATGATGATGATGTGGACGTGAGCAGACGAACAACTGGATCTACTTAGATGCGATGGATAGAGCGGGAACCAAAAAAGGTTAAATGCAAATATGTGTACTACTACCAACAATATAACCACTACCGAGATAATATAATACAATAACACTAAAAATAAAAGGTAATAATATAAAGCTGAGTGAAATTATCACAATATAATATATTTACAAAGAGCCATATAGCCGAGGAAAATTGCAAACATTCGACAGGCAGACATCACACCAAGCGTATGCGTGAAGGGTTTGTCAGCATGATTTGTACGAAAATACCGCTTAGAGAAAATTTTACTGAAAGAAACGCGAAGTATCAAGCGAAAGTAACCAGACAAAATATACAAATCCACGCAAATTCCGTAGGACGTACACCTGACACTCGTGTGCTCATCGACAACCACACACACAACATAGATTATACAGAACCACCATGTAGACACGAGGAGGCGGACACAAACAAACATGAAAAGAAATGGAGTGCGAAAGGTTAACGACACCAATAGTAATGATAATATACATATACATACACACACACATATAACTGAGTAGTGCCGGAGTATATATTTATTTTATGTAAAGAAAGCACAAACGAAGAGGAAACATGTTGAATTCACGCGCGGTGAATTAAGAACGTACGTCGATGAATGAGGCCAACGGAAACACAGAGAGAAAACTGAACTAAAAGAACAATTAACAAGAAAATGAGAGAGGTGGGAGAATGTATGTAATTATATACACCCTCAAATGATGACGATGGTGATGATGGATAAATAATAAAATATTACAAGTTATGACGTAACCGCTGTGTGTCATCGTTACTTTATATTTCTGCGTTTTGATGTATGTATTGCTACAAATTATTATTCGCTGGCTCTGTCTACACAGTAGACACGACTCACTAAAACGTATAACCACGATGCCTCAAATATCTGTGATCCACAATATTCAAGCTCCACAAAATGCAACCACCCTTTTGTCAGAAGATTATTTTGAACGCCACAATTCTAAAAACAGCTCGAAATTTTCTCTTTTTACAAAATGCTGGTCAGCAGTGACGAATTGCGAAAATTGTCCGTTACTTGAAACCATCTCACGGGTACGACCACGATTAAGCTCGAGTCAGAATAAACAGCTTGGAAGCGCTTATCTTATAGTCCGACCGGGGCAGCTACCTTCTATTTACATGTAAAAAGGCATTCAAAGGCAATGACAAAATACACTCATCCGAATCGTCTAGAAACGGCCCAATGGCCAAAAAATTTTTTTTCGCATTAAAAAATGCTCTTATGGTTACAAACGCAATTTACTAATACCCTGTCAATACTATTCGTAATGACAATATACTTGTTATAATATGTTAATACAATTCGGTGAATTTCGCGCACTCTATGCTATCTCCGATATTCATCCCGATTCAATTTGTATACGAACCATATCCAAAGCAGGTTTGTATAGTTATTGTACCTGCTATGTTATCTCTACTCTCGTGAGGGCTCACACCGCCTTATCTAATAGTGAAACATAAGACAGCACGTTTGTTTAGTGATTCCGCCGATTTATTCTATTATCGTCTGACGTGAGGTTAGCTACTACAATGTAACCAGTCAATTGTCAGTTCAATTGCCGTTCAGACAGGTAACACTAACAGGCTCTGTGCATAATAAATAATCATACAATAACGCTGTTATTTTATTTCCGTCACAACAGAACGCGCCACAGTTCAGTGCAGCTAGGCGACAATGCTCCTTTGCAATCTCTAGAATTATATTTTGGGCATGCTTTAAAAGTTCTTCTGCAATTGACTGATTGACTCGATTTCAGAATTTTCTTGCCTAAGGGTCATGTCTCGGGGCTACAATATTCCGAACTCTGTTCCTAAATTTCAACATGGCGTCCGTTGACCCAAGCCAATTTTGCAGAAGAGCTGTTCACGAGGCTACCGCTCTTCTCATTACTATACGTGACGCCCGACCAACGTGGCGCAACGAATGCGCGATCAGTTTACCACTAGCGAAGTCCCCACAGATGAATCGCGCACGTCGTAACTCGCTGGCTCTAGGTGACGGACGCTTTCGCCCATGTTAACAAGATGTAGGCAAGTTCCCCTTGTTTCTATTTTGTGTATAGGTGAATGCCCTGATAACGCATTCGCTCTGACTGTTACTGACTTAGACACATGTATGACTCGCGTCAGCATCATAATGCGGATTTTAAACAGCTACGACGCGTCTACACACTCGTCTCCCAGGGTTTTCTAGACCTTAGTAGACTGACCTCCACGGCCTAGACCGCCTAGATCATTATCAGTATTGACATACAGTAATTAACGGATATTGTAAAACATTCGCTGAGGCGGTTGATAAGCGATGTGGCCGTCAGCGTCCTGGAGTCGTTCTGTTGAATGTATCCAGCTCGCTAGAATAGTAGATCTTGGTCTCTCTCGTCTTCGAGCATGTTCGGTACTTCGTCCGCGATCAGTCCTTTGGCTTTCAACTCGGCCAGTTTGGCCTCGTGCTTCGCCTTGACAAGTCTCTTCTTCTCCTAAACAATGTCAGAGACGCGGAAATATGTCAGACGAAATTAGACATCGCTAGAGTTACGGATTGTGCAGAAAATTATTTAAAAAACGAGTACGGAGTTACGCGTCTAGATACCTTTTCATCTATCCTACGCTGCATTGTTGGTTGCAGAAAAAGGACCGACACGTGAACAGTCAGAGGGCCTGTGCCAATTTTCGAAATTATTGTAAAGCCGTAACGTGCTGGCCGGCCATCGTTTCCCTCGCTTACTGCAGGGATTAAAAATCTATTGTTGAATACAAAACGCATCGTGCCACACAAATAGAAGAATAGCACCAAACACCATAGTAAGAGCAGCCGCGTGGATTTTTTCTTACCTGAATTTTCTTCAGACGGAAGAACTCCTCCCGCTCCCTCTCGTCTAGCTCCGAGTTAATGTAGGCGATCGTACGGTCTAGCCTGCGTAATCGCAACATTGGCGAGATAGAAATTTAACTTGAATGTCTTCTCCCCAGAGGTAACCAGCAATAGGATAACAATTCCGGTTTTTTAAGCGACGAAGGCTACGTACCTGGGAATAATGACGTGTTCAATGGCATTCACTCGCCGATTGGTGAGTTTGATCGCCTCGTCGAGGACAATGAAGGACGTCTGTAGAGATGCGAGGTTGACCAGCAGCTCGACCGCCTACGTACGTATACGCAACATCACCGGTTGTAGAAACAAAAAAATATGACTCGATTCTTTATTGACCTATTTTACACACGGAAGCACCCATATACTAAGCGAACTTCAGACGAAGGTTCAGAACAGCACCTGCACGGGCAGGCCATAATGCAGATTTTCTCAGCTCCTTTATAAATTCATATATAATCAGAACAGGGCCAAAACAAATAGAACATGTTGTAAGCGTGCATGTTGTCACTTGCAGGCGTGGCTCGTTGGGGCAAGTACGTTGCGGGTAATTGTAATTCAGTGCCTACGTGTTTTGGTGCGCTCTTGTCGTAGCCTAATTGTTCACGTAGACTGAGGACCGTGAAAAACTTTTTCCAATCCACTCCTTCAATTACTTGCCTTTCCGTAATACTGTTTCATGGAGGTGAGCTTTTGCCCACCTCGCCCAAGTCCGATATGCTCGTTGGCGTCCTTACCGTCCTGGTATAGCTCGAATATGGGAATGTTCACACCAGCCACGTTATCCTTCCGGTCACGGACCTACCCTCATCAATGACATCATAGGTCAACGTCGAAGTGTTAATATTTTACGACTTCGTCGTGCCAAGGGTATCATATGGTCACCCTTCCTAGTATACCACGACGGTCTTTTAAGTAGTATCAGTTTGTGTTATTGTGAGAAGGTCTCCACGAACCTTGAGTTGAGCTTTTGTGACCTTTTGCAACACTTCTTGTTTGAATTCGCCAGTAACGAATTTTGCCTCAGTGAGCGAGAAGGCAGCTTCCTTCATCATCTGACCCATGAGCTTTTTTGTTTCGACGATTTTCTTCAGGATTGCTCGAAATCTAGATCATGATGAAAGAGAAAACCATTCGGTGATTATTGATGGCAAGAGAGTGTTACACCCTTTATATACTCTAAAGAAAAAAGTTCTTGAATGGGATCGATATATTTGGCAAAGAACTAGCCCCATTTTGGCGTATACATCGTGCATAGCTGCTTATTATAAGGTTTGATACTTACAGGAGTTCGCCTCCAGTTAGTAGATGAAAGCGCATAAGAATGAAAGTTGTGCAAAGCAAGTACGCAAAGTAAACGGCGTATTTAAAAACAGAAAGATGACTGCGTAAGTCATTTATCGATTGTTATTTGATGATCTGCCATCGTTACATACCTGATCTGAAGGGCATCAGCCTTTTTCTTCAAAAGCGAATGCCCTTTTTGAGCTCCCTTCAGACGGCCCTTCATCAATGTGAGGGCCATACGAGATGGAAAGATAGCGATCCTGTCATTATTACTCGGCATGGTGCTTTATATTTCTCGCCCTGTAAAAAAGGCAAAGAGTATAACATAACACAAGAACCCATGAACTTTTGTGTGTTAAACCGTTGTCAGCTTCTCCATTGACTAGCTCCAGTAAGCAATTCCAGAGAAAAGGATAATACTTCTAGAACGTAAACGTCGCCGTCATCATACCTGCCAAGAAACACGTTTCACATTTTTAACCTGGCAATGAGGTCCTACCTAGCTTCGTGAAATCTGTAGAAAGTTCAATGTCAACATGTAGCATGCCTCTTCACCCTACTCAGCTACAAGTGGAAGTATAATATACTTAACACCACCCACTTGAAACGAGTTCGCACTTGACGCAGGTGATCCTTATGGGAACTCCCATAACAGGCTCGCCAATATGCTACCGCAACAAAGTGACGACCGTAATTAGGTTACGTGGTGGTCGTCATTGCGGATAAGTGCAATTGTCGCAAGCATCATGTAAAGGATACATTCCATTATTGGCTATGCGTAAAGTTGGGCGCCTAACGAAACAATAACTTAGACTAAAACTGATCTAATCTCTAGGCAAGGTGACTGCTCCGCAAAAAGAAAAAGTCGATCCATATTGAAATGCTCAGTCATAGAAAGCCAAAATCCCAGGAAATGTTCGTAGTCGACGGTATATCGACTGGTTGCTCTTACCCGACCATCATAAACTTTCACACAATGTTCGATTAGTGACCGATTCACCCGCCTTGACCTCTGGCTTCGTTCATCCCACCGATTACGTGGGAATTAAAACGTAGGTAGGCGCGAATTAAAATAGTAAGGCTGTTAGGAGTGACGTTTGGAACACAGAGTACAAGATGATATTGGCCGTCAACTTATGACGCTTTTACGTCCAGGTCAGTCCACAAGTGGGGTCAGTTTTAGGTGCACAAAGTCGAGTAAGCTGATGGGAACACATTATCCCCAAAAACGATTCTGCACAGAGTTTATCACAAAAGTAGGTTTAGAGTGTGTATGTACCAAAAAACCATGGTGATCTCTGTATTTGACCTTCGGGCTACATTATTCCGCTAGTAACTGAACGCAGTGACAGTAAATGAATGAAGTAGAGACAGAAAAATGACGGTAAATGAACTAGAGCAAAGCGTATTTTGACAAAACAAGCTTTCCTCCAACTACTGAAAGCGCTCGGCCATTCAGTGGAGACACCAGGCGACGACATAGGCGCTCATGGACGACAGAAGCTGGGCGTATCCTCGACGGATAACGACTAAAAGTACAACGACCAGCAATACTAGATCAGCACCGACAAAATATTGTTGAACTCTCTCACGAGCTGCATCGTTACAGAAAATCCACTTATGTCCCGCCACCGTACCTTGCTCTTAAGAAGCTTCAAAATGATCAAATATTGTAGATCACCCTGATTGCTCACAGGTTTTGTTCACTCAATGCAGTGAGCTGAACCCTGCGTCCGTTTCTCCTGAGACACTTCAGCCTCTCCGTTGCTGTCACGGGACACTTAGAGCGCAGGGGTATCACATGACGACCATTAAACTGATACGCGCATGCAAATGAGTCTGTGTCTAGGCAGATGTCAACATGAACTCGTGCCGTTCTATTATTTGATGGTGGCCATGCGAGAACTGTGTAACAGTAAAGTCGACACTATAATGTCGATAGAGGTTTTGTGTTGGACGCCAGCCACAGTCGATCAGTTTTGTAGTCAATACAACAGAGGGCTGGCGCCAACGGCAGACAAAAAGGGGCCGACCAGTGACTTCCAATATTTGCGTTGACCCATAAAGCTTGTCGGACTATGGATTTGCCTAGATGCAAGGTGAGCTTGATTAAACGCTCCGACAAATAAGTCGATAACTGTTCTAAATAAACTATTTGAGCGCTATTATATAATCCGAACAGATCTAGCGAAATTAACCCGTTTTTGTAGACTTTTAATATCTCGAGCTGCACCCGTAGGATATGATGGGACTTTTGGAAAAAATCAAACGGTAAAAGATCTCATGTAGAAGCTAAACGAAGTGATTTTAATTAAAATTTCTAATGGATTTGAAAAGATAGATTTAACCGCAATCATTTTCTCTCTAAATTTTAAATGGAGCTCCGCGCAGGAGGTTGATATTCTACCTAAATATTATCCCGGCAAGATATACACACAGGAACCTGAACCGAACGAATATTAACCTACAGCCGGTATGCACGATCCACGAAATTGAAAAAAAGTTTTTTTATAGAACGATAGAGTTCCTGGCGAAATGGGCTCAACTTCTAAAGCGTTGTTTAAACTGTAAAAAAAATTATTCAAAATTGTCCAAGGTTTCAACATATATATTTTTTCAGGGCTGACCATCAGCCAACATTTAACGTCCACGGTAGCACGTTTTGCATTACTTCGGTCACTAAGGTTTCAACATGCATTAGCTAAATGTAGTCCTTATTGGTCGCTGACGATGGTCTGAGATTTCTCAGAGTATTCGTGAAGCTGGTTTGACGTCTATGACCAATTGCAGACGATTTAGCGATGTGGAAATGTGGGGCATGCGTGGCAGACTTCAAAGCGCACCTTTTTCGTACGATATATGACGTCCAGCTAAATAAAGGAGATTATCAGGTCACGTCGACTACCAAGGACGATTCGCTGCTTTTTGTGTTGAAGTCATTTCTTGATTAATCGTGACTCGGAATCGGATATCTGTTTGGCTAGTGAATTTAGGTAAGCGGATTAAATCTAAGCGTTTGAGATAAATATTTTCTATACATGATGAATATGTGCTACATACACTTACGGGTGTGCCGAACTCACTCAAACTTTATATTATTTTTTCGTAAAGACATTTAAAATAATTTTGAATCTTTTTTGAATCTTTCTTTATACTCCGGCAAACACATTTCTGCCGCGTCTACAACCTTGTACTTGTTAGCGATAACATTCAAAACGACTACTTTTTACAAGAACCCGCAAAAGCTTGGCCTCAACGAAGGCACAAATCATTTGGTGTCTCGAAGTCTGATTTTTATTTGGCAGGCATTAGCTGCTTGCATTTCCATTTCCTAGTAGATGTAAAACCATTCTTCTGGATGCTATAACCTCTATGATACTTAGACCAAATTGAAAAGCGAAAATTGAGCGACCAAATTAAGGCCGAATTATCCACTCTCCCTTGGTGAATTTAGTTTAACCGATAATTCCACTTGGCATTAAAAAAGTGGCTGTATGCAGTAACAGCTCAATTTTACGTTTGCCATTAACGGTGTATCGTAGATGGCCTGCGCAGAGCCTTCATCTTCTGATACCACTATGGATCAGGCTATGAAAGACGATGACGTACAACAGCCAGAGAATAAAAATGGTAAGCAAAATTAATCGCAGCTTATAGAGAAGCATAATGTTTCAGGCCTTTGTAACTTAAGCTACGCTGTATGATCCTTCTACTGATATAATTTCAACAGTAATTAGCTTTCAAATTAATGAAACGTTAGAAAAAACTAACCTTGCCATCGAAATGATGCACTAACTTGACACTACACGTCATCGACGCTTCAACTTATCGATTCTGTATCATTGCTCCATTAGTAGTTGTTCGCGCTGCTTACTCTGCCTTTAGCTTGCCTAGGCTCTCTGAGCTGTCAACTCCTTAATATAAATAAAAATATCTCATTGTATTCAACAATATATTTTCTTTGATCCAACAACACGTTCGTCCAACGGCAGTGACCGAAACAAGAGGCGGAAAAGACAATGCTCTCGGCGAGCAGGCGCTCATAGCCGCTGAAAACAATGATCTTCAGCTTCTGCGCAAACTCATCGCCGACGATCCATCACTGGTGAACGCCCGCGACAGCGACCTCTACACGCCGTTACATCGCGCCTGTTACAACGGACACCTTCTCATCGTCAAGGTAGTACAACAATCGAACAGCCACGACATCACATTCGCCAAGTAACAACGTCGCCTTCAGGAAGGCATGCATCTGTGTTATTGTGTCATTTCTTTGAGGTTGATGGCATCGACTGAAGGACGCGTGGAACTTAGGCAATCGAACCTAGTTCGTTCCCACATCAGGGCTTCTGTAATTCACGAAGTGTATCGTATAATGCGTCGAATGACTAGTAATTTTTAGCACGAATCGATAACTTATTCAGAGACATACAAAGATATGTAGATGCGTAAGTGTAAAAAAATGACCTTATGAAGTTGCATTTTGCGAGTTTTTTTTGCACGAAACCGTTCATAGATAGCGCTCGATATCGGATGAACGTTCAGAAGCATACCACAACGACATTATGTGAAGGTGTTATCATGGCAAGGTTGAACTCTCCCTGTGTTCTCTAACTAAAAAGCGAGCGACGCGGAAGCCCCGCGTAACAAGACGGCGTAGCCCGAACCTTATTTTTCGCGTACGCAACATATAAACGGGACTCGTCTTATTGCTTACATGCGCTATTCTCTGTGTCCTCGTCGGTTCCATATTCCGTTGTTTTGCCCCTGCAGTTTCTCCTGGACAATGGAGCCGACATTAATGCCTCCACGGTCGACGGCTGGAAGCCCCTGCACTGCGCTTCAAAGTGGAACAAATGCGAATGTGCACTCGCTCTCGTAGCGGCCGGAGCTGATGTGAACGCGACAACGAACGGGGGACAAACGCCTCTACATCTCGCAGCCTCTAAACAGTATGTGCGCCAAAGCTTCAGTTCAGCAAATGTTCAGTCAGATCTCGAGTTTACGATTGGCCTAATAAGATCGTTCGTCAAGAAGACGTTAAACAGTAGGAATAATAATAATGTAGGTAGCAGCTATATGGATATTGTGTCAAGATCCTCGTCCCAAATATTGAGAGACGGTCGATGTATGGCATTTACTTCTGTAGGGATGAAGGCCATTAGCCGTGCATTGCATCCTTAAACGGCGACATGGCACAGTCGCGAGACTAGAAAGCATTTCACTGATGGCTGTGCCGGTGGAGTCGATAAGTAAGGGAAAATCTACTCGACAGTTTGAAGGGGATTAGGTTGAGGCCTCTAAAATGCGTTCGTCTTTCGTTCGTTGCCTGGAGATGCACTGCAGCGATCCGTGGCCGATATAAGGACCAGAAACCAACGTTCAACTACCAATTTTTAATTTAGCAACAGTTCTTCAGTTTTGCCACCGATATGGGCCAGTAGCTACATTAAATACAACTGAAATTATGACACGGGAGCGATTGCAACACTTTGATGTAGTGAAGTTGACAGAGCTTCTAAGCGCTGTGTTGGGTTCATGGTTAGCATCAATTTTCGGCATTTGCGATTACTTCGGTAATATTTCTGCAATAGCCTTCGGCTTTTACATCATGCTCACGTTTACCGGTGCCAGAAGGGTCGTTGGAAAAATAAAAGGCGACTTAATTCTATTATGGAACTTTGAAGTGCTTCCTTTCGAGGATTACTACGCGCACATCAGGTAAGCTCTAAGCCACCATACTCAAGACTTGTCGTGCACTCTTGTATATGCATATGATGCAGTACACGTTTTCGTGCGTCAAAATAATTAAATCACTTTGAGAAAAGAGGAGTTACATCGATTTCATTCTGTTATTTCAGAAATGCCCACGACACTGTTGAGTTTCTACTGTGGCAGAGTTCTATAGATCCAAACAAGACGAACGCGGCGGGTGACACGCCAAAGGATCTTGCCCTAAGGTCGGGCGAGCTTAGTGATTTATTTGAAATGGTCGAACCCTCAGTGAACTGTTTATACCCACCAGACGAACCTTGAGAAGGCCAACTAATAAAGTTTAATTAATCCTAAGTCTTTTTGGCTCGCTGTTGTCAATATATTTACCAAACTCTGTTATGCAACGCTGACTTCGTGTCTGGGAAGTAACAAATGCATATATTAACTGTGTGTCAGGTGAGAGTACGTTCCTATTTTCACGGTGAAATTAGTATTTCTCGTTTTGTAAATATGCGTAGTGGTTTCATCATCTATATTTATCAGACAATGGGCGCTTTATAAAAATTGCCGATTTATTTCGATTTACCCGTAAAAACCATGCACAACCAGAGAACCATTTGCAAGCGCTGACCGCTTTTCTCAGCCAACCACAGTGTATTTGAAAAATAAAAGTATTATCAATACGCGTAACAAACACGTTTTCTTCGTTGCTTGAATTTCTAACTCATTGGCAACGTTTTCATACGTTCAAATTATATAGACCTGCTACGTGAGGTGACTGTTCTACGTTGATTGTTCGAAGCCGGTATCACGCGATGGTTTTTCTACAGACATGCGGAAAATCGGGTATCTTTACTTATTACTCTGAGAGCCATTAGGTTTCCATTTGGCTTCTAACGATTATGCCGTTTCGCGTAGATATCCTTCGTTGTTTCGTGGATTTTCTTAATAGACGCAAGTTCGTCAGGGAAGTTTTTTCGTGCCTGCAACATCGTGGATAGACTCTCCTGAAGTTGTGTGACCTCCTCATTCTGTAACGAAGTAATGCGCATTTGTGGGAGGCCTTTCGATAGACTTGTCTAAGTAGCACGCATTTCGAATTAAGGGCGACTCGCGTAAGTATGTGCGCTCATGATTGAAAGAAACCTAATTTTCCATGTCAAAACGCATAATTACTTTTATTTGGCTATTTCAAAATATTATATCATGATTTTTCGTAAAATAAAACCTAATAAAATCTATCTCATATTGGTAATCAATCTCATAGTCCTTCCTGTACTGGCTCTGTATCGTCTCTCGCTGTAGTTCCCAACAGTGCCTTCCTTTCGTAAACATATGTGTAGGAACGCCCTATTTACGTCTATCTGAAGCGTCATCTATATCGTAACAATGATGATCTGGTATCACTCAATGATAGCAACACTGATTGGGCTGAAAAATTGATTTCAAAGCCATGTACCTATAATGAGGCCAAGGAAAGCCGTTGAAATATAAGAGAAATCTGCCTGTATCTAGACACGTCTATTGTTTTCCGGCCAGTGGCAAATCAAGCCACAAATTCTGCTCGTCGGGATAAAATGCGAAACTTACTAATCTCCGTCGTTCGCTTTCTAAGATCTCACCAACCGCCCCCGATTCCTCGTTGTAAGCTGCGATGAGTAACTTCACCAATAGATTACTAGCTTCATCGGTGAGCTCGCGATCCTGTAAGCCCGTTAGAGCCAAACAATTAATAAGGACTGAAAAAGCACCAGAACAGAACAAGGTAACGCTAGCGGCAACCCTAAGTTAAACAATTACTCCATAGCCCGCAAGCCAAGTGGTAGCGAATACGTAGGTTTAGCCCGGTGTCTGCATTAAAACACTACAAGAATTCGATTCATTATACGATGTCAGTAGGACGAGAAGAAAACAGGAGGGGCACTGAAAGTCCTCGACTGGCCGGGACCTACGACATTAGTCTTTAACGGTAAATAATTGGATTGTTTCGATGTGCCAACATAAGTGTTTGTTACGACCGTTTTTACTCCATATTCTGTATGCGTGCAAGCAAAAGTCATTGCAAACATTTCGATTCGAAAAACAATTGGAAGATCCGGACTAAGTGCAAGCCTCTATAAGTTAGCCGTAAGGCACGGCCTTTCTTAATACCGAACCTAGTTGCTTACCATTTGTAAACCGTTATCGGTTAGCCGGTCGTTAAAGGCCATATTCACGGACGGAATCGATTTCAAATGAATAGATGAACTCGGTTATTCAAGCTTAAACAAAATAGCGCGTACGAATTCCGCAATAGAATTCGTACCTCTTCGCGTAAAGCAGGAGCCTGCACGAAAAACATTCGGGTCTTCGTCACCTCAAGATATGAAACGCACTTCCGGCGAGCTTCAAAGAATTCAACTAGACCAGTTCTCAATACGCCAACTGTCACAGTTCGTAATACATTTGGTCGAAATCGCAGCTGAGCGCGGCATTTCGTCGTCTGCTAAACTGAACCCAACACACGATTTCGCACACCTGTTGTCGTGGTGGTCAAAGTTGTTAGGAGCTATTCAGTATATTGATATTATTATTGTATATATGAAGAATTAGTAATCCGAGCCTAGAACGTGCAAACGCACTAAAGGATTTGTTAAAAAAGAACATTTGTGGGCGACTTTAAGAATACTCGAATAGACAGACTATTGCAATTATAAAGCTTCTGCACGGTATCTATATCAATAACAGCTACTTACTGCATTTACTTCTTACCAGTATTTACTTCTGGTGAACTATAGTTCCCAACTTTTGCGAAAATTCGCAGTCAATTTCAGCGAAAACTGAAGAAAAACTATCTAGCTTTCGAAATTTCGCGCTCATCATCATCGTTCAGGTGCCAGCTCGCCGTCAACGCTTCTTGT
The DNA here is from genome assembly GCA_002081605.1 of Tropilaelaps mercedesae. Taxonomy (NCBI): domain Eukaryota; kingdom Metazoa; phylum Arthropoda; class Arachnida; order Mesostigmata; family Laelapidae; genus Tropilaelaps; species Tropilaelaps mercedesae. The sequence continues at coordinate 17,078 of MNPL01026465.1, forward strand.
CGCCCGATACTTTTATGATATTTGTCACAATAGCGTCTGCCCTATCTTTACTCACTTTTATCCTTCTATGCAATACTCAAGCCACTCCCGCTGCTCCGATATCTGCCGTCCACCTGTATTGTGACCTGGTCGTTTGTAGTTGTTTACAATCACATATGTAGCATCATCATCATGTTCGAACGTGGCTTCGTCAGCTTCCAACACTCATCGACCCGCGTACGGTATTATGGTGCGACGTTACTTGGCCGACTTGCCAGTGACACTCGCATATCGCGGCAGGAAGGGATTGTCAGCCAAAGCTCTCCAAACGATCGGGCAGTAGCTCCAGAACGTCAGGTCACGCCATGGAGGAGAAACGAAAGCGGTGCCAGCCTATATGGCAGGTTCCGGTAGGCCATTCGGCCAGTCTCAAACTGTACAACTCGCTTACGCGCGAGAAGGAGCCCTTCGTGCCGCAGAATGGGCGCAGGGTAACGTGGTACAACTGTGGACCGACCGTGTACGATGCCTCGCACATGGGACATGCCCGCTCGTACATCTCGTTCGATATTCTCCGCCGCGTCCTGCAGGACTACTTCGGCTACGACGTGTTCTTCGTCATGAACATCACCGACATCGATGACAAAATCATCAAGCGGGCGCGGCAGAACCATCTGTTCGAAAAGTATCGCCTGGCCGGGCCGGCAACGACTCTGGTCGAAGATGGCAAACGAGCCGTGCAGCGCTACAGGGAAAAAGCTAACAAAGAAGAGGATAGAGACAAAAAAGCCATGCTTGAAAGGTGCGTCGCGTAAAGTGGTAAATTGTGGTAAGAGATTGAGTCGTCCATGGAGGGCTCAAGGGACGGATTGGTCCGTATATCGAGATCGATACGGTAGAAAGTATTGGGCGCAAGAAGCGGATTGCCAGTATGCCCCATCTGGGCTGTTGCGGGAGCTGACGCAGCCCGCCATGAGTACTCGGTGTATGGATCTTTGCGTATCTAGGTGTAGTTTGCTCAGTCAGCCGGTGGCTGCTAGGTGCACATGTCTAAGCGGTTTGACAATGTGGAAAATGAAAATGGCGCATTTTGTGCCCTGAGTACCTCAACTACCCCGTAATGATAGAGAATGCTTGAAAATTTTATGTTATCGATAGTACTTACTTTCAGTGGTTTTTGGGTTCGATCAGGAAGGTTCTTGTCGAACTTCCATAAGGCGGGTAAACCCATATAAAATGTTACGCGCCTATTTAAATATTTACCATTGTGAAGCGTCCTGGAATTCCTGTAGCGAGGTGATAGCATTGTTGCCAGTTACGAATGTTTTATGTTCAGTGTGGAAGGATATCCTTGTTTCGCCATATTGCGATAACTAAGGCACATGGGCATCACCAGGTGCTGCCAGCACAAGTGCCAAGAGCCGGTGGTCAATTTGAGCTAACGAATAGAACATATGAAAGGCGGCCGAGACACTATTATATATTTACAGAAAAGGGTATTTACAGAAATATTCGTTACAATCATAATGGAGACCATCAGGAACATGTATTTGACGCTTTGTTCGACCACAGAATCTAATCCTGAATGTGAATTGATAATTCCACTGACTAGTTACGCAAAAACGTTAACCTCAGACGTACAGCTGGCTCGTAGAATTCAGAAAGGAGTTTTGTGGCGATCCTCAAACTGTATTATTTCGTAGCACAGCCCAGGCACACCGAACGTGCAGGTACAAACTAGAACTGTCAGCAGCAAGAAAGCGTCGCCACTGCCTTATAAAGAATTAATCTCTTCCTTTAAGCTCTTGATCGTCGTTAACGTATTTGAACGGGGCACGGATGTCCGAATCCTTATGATCAAGCTAATCGCCTCTAGACGGACAATCTTCCTTACGACGATTGATTTCCATTTTCAGACTTATTACGCAAGCGGACGTGGCCTTAGCCAACCCGGCCGACGAAGCCGGTCTGTGGGAGGCCCTCAAGGACCCTTTGTCGGATTGGCTAGACTCGCAGAAAGGGTCTTCAGTAACAGATCACTCAATCTTCAATAATCTATCCCGCTTCTGGGAAAAAGAGTTTTTCTCTGATATGAAAGAACTCAACGTCCTTCCGCCGGATGTGATCACTCGTGTGTCAGAATACGTGCCCGAAATTATCAAATTCGTCGAAACCATTATTACCCAAGGGCTGGCGTATGAGAGTCAGGGGTCAGTGTATTTTGATACTATCAAATTCGATCAGTGTGAGAATCATTTCTACGCTAAACTCGTCCCAGAGGCCTTCGGAGACGAGAAGGCTCTCCAAGAAGGCGAAGGCGACCTAAGTCAGGGCGGTGAGAAGAGAAACAGTTCCGACTTCGCGCTGTGGAAAGCGTCGAAACCGGGTGAGCCAGAGTGGGATTCGCCATGGGGCAAAGGCCGGCCCGGCTGGCATATTGAGTGTTCCGTAATGGCATCTGAACTGCTCGGCGAAAGCATGGACATCCACTCTGGCGGATACGACCTCAAATTCCCTCACCACGACAACGAGATCGCCCAGTCCGAGGCGCACTTCAACAACGACAGCTGGGTGAAGTACTTCCTGCACTCGGGCCACTTGACGATATCCGGATGCAAAATGTCGAAGTCGTTGAAGAACTTCATCACAATTAAGGAGGCGCTCCGAAAGAATACCGCACGCCAGCTGCGGTTAGCGTTCCTTCTACACCAATGGAAGGACACGTTGGATTATAGCGATAACACGATGGAGATTGCCATGCAGTATGAGAAGGTCTTTAACGAGTTCTTCCTCTCGGTGAAGGATCTGGTTCGAAGCGGCGGCACGTCAATAACAGAATCTCTACTCAAATGGACCGCTAACGAAAAGCAGCTCAATACAGTATTTCAGCATAGTCGGGCATCAGTACACAAGGCCCTGTGCGACAGTATCGATACGAGATCAGCACTGGATGCCTTACGCGACTCAGTGTCCGCATCGAACGTCTACATGAAGGAGATGAAAGCCGCAAAGCGAACCCTGAACGTCCCGCTCCTCAGGAATGTGGCCGCGTACGTGACGCGGATCTTGCGCGTGTTCGGCGCCATTGAGTCTACCGAGAGCATCGGATTCCCCACTGGCGGCAGCGGCGGTGGTGATGCCAGCGCCGAAGCCATTGTCACCCCATACCTCACCGCCCTGTCCAACTTCCGCGACGAGGTGCGTGCCCATGCGCGGGAGTGTAAGCAAACGGCCATTCTGAAGGTCTGCGACCTGCTTCGCGACGAAGTGATGCCCGAGCTCGGTGTTCGTCTCGAGGACCACGAGGGCCAGCGAACCGTGGTCAAGCTAAGTGACCGCGAGACGCTTCTGCGCGAACGTCAGGCGAAACTCAAGGCCGAGGAGAAGAGGCGGCTCGAGAAGGAGGCGAAGAAACGCGAGCAGGAGGTCGCCGCTGCCGAGAAGGAGTTGCTTCGTCGGATCCCGCCGGAAGAGCTGTTCCGCCGAGAGACGGGGAAGTACAGCGCGTTCGACGAGACCGGCCTGCCCATACTCGACGCCGAGGGCAAGGAGGTCAGCAAAGGGTTGCAGAAGAAGCTCAAGAAGTTGCAGCAAGCGCACGAGAAGAAATATCAGGAATATTTAGCTGAGAGGGAAAATAACAGCGAACAATAGCTTTGCTAACAATGCGATATGGCTTATGCACTCCGGCAGAGGAGGTCATTAGTGGGGATTGAAGTGGTTTTAATATGTGAATGGACGTTTGCAGTGTATGACGAAATTTATTGTGGTGCTTTCTTGCCGCTTAGCATTTAGCCAATTCATCTCAAGTTTATAGTAGAGAAATCTTTTTTTTTATTGGATTCTTTTGATCATTTTTCAACAGAATATATAATGTTATTTATTTACAAGATCGAGTTTTTAATGAAGACTAGATGTATGGGTATATTGCAGTCGCAAGTCATATCTCCCACACTCGTGCAGGTAACAAATAAGCATGACAAAATGTTGATGAATCATATTAACGGTAGTAAAATACAACGGCTTAGACTTGATACAGTGAACCTTTACACTTTATTAGCAAGGATCCTTATTTCAAGCGGTGTGTCCTCGTCTCCAACATGAACCATTTCTAAGCCATATATACATTCTCCATTATACGACATGAATGCTTTGTCACAACACAGCGATTTGTACGAATAGGTGAACTAGAATGAACAAAAGGAAATACAACAGAGATTGCTGTTCCGACTGTTCAGTTACACTCCGTCAGCGAACTCCGACGGTTCGCCAAGAAAGAGCCTTTTTCGGGTCGTATTCATGAACGGTTTGAGGCTCCACTCGGAGTCCAGCGCCGGTCCTTCATCGACGGAGCCCAGCTTGATGTCATAGAGCCTGAGTTCGAAGCGTGGGCCAACCTCCTGCAATTCGACTTGGCCATCGGTTGTCGTAAAGGTGTGATGTCTGAATAGGAACGCGATAGTAAACAGCATCTATTTGTATTATGGGTATAAAATGTAGAGATAGGTTCGTTTATAGACATGACTTATTGTGGACGAAAATCCTCGGAGGCGCAGGTGCAATTTACAAGCATTAAATGATTATTCTTGCGGGCCATAAATCATAACCAGTGGTCAAACACGTTTTATGGTTGTGTCAACATAGGCGTACAAACACACTTATACACCTTTCCAAAATAATGCACAAAATAAGCTAGCAAGTACTACTTGTAAAAACTGCAGCGGTCAACATAATCAAATTCGCACAGTACCCACAAGAATTAAAGTTCGAAGCGACACTTTTTCATGCTTTGCATGCGCCTGTAAAGTAATAAGACGTCAATTAATCAGTCAAAAGAATACCACGTTAGCAATGTGCATGTGTCCGTCCGTGTACCTGAACAAAATGTAGTCATCGATGTTAACAAATGAAATTATTCTCTTTGAATCCTCCTTTGGCACGGGGAAGAGGTACTTCAGGATTGACTCCGTCCGTCTGCCTAGCTTCGTAGTAAAATTATTAAACAACAGGTGAGGATAGGCCTCCGACATTGTGCCAAGATCCGGTATTTCATGTCTGAAAAACAGCATCGTCGAAACGGTCATCTCGTGTAGGTTGAACGAGTGCAGTATCTGTGTTCGCTAGAGCAAATGCTGGTTTCATGGTTAAACGGCTTCGTTTATAAGAAGGCGCATCATCGCTGCCATCGTCTCCCAATCGTTCAGCCAGAGTACCTCATGACTGCGTTGTATATGGTGAAGTAAGCTGTAGGTCCGTAGGGTAGATGGCTAATGATCAAGCCATCGGGCCGGCCTCGCGTCTCCTGCACGATGATGAAATCGGTCACGTCATTCGCGCGGCATGCGGTCACCAGTTCTTTTAGATCGTATGTGCCTGCCAATAGTGAACAACGTACAAATTTAATTGAAATGTAATCAGTTCAATGTGAAATACATTGAACGGTTGGATAGGTCAACATGTCTACTACTTTTATATATAATCTGCTGTCAATGCTAACCAAAAAAGGTCTAGGTGTGACCTAGAAGGCAAAAGCCGGTTTCTATGTTCATTTCTGTTGGTGAGATGAGTACATAGAAAGATAGCAAATAAAGGACACGCAACGTTGCCTCGTATACCTAGTACCAGAACAATCAAGCACACTTCAGACGGCAGGGGTTCGATCGTACAATAGGCAACTGAGGCTTCTGGCTGCCTCTCTCACATCAGCACCACCTACCTCTATTCATTTTCTGCGCATTCGGAAAAAGTAGTTTAAGTTCTTTGGCGAACTGCTTTAGTGAGGCCGAGGGATCGTGCGTCGTTGTAATGACAATCTTAGGATCGGTGACGCCAGCCCAGCGGTATTCGTCATCCTCCGCGTTGTGAGACAAAGGCTGAAACGGCCAAAGGAGGCAGGGTGTATAAAATAAAAAGAATTAGCGATTCAAACTGTTAGGCAGAATTGTCCTTCTGTTCAATTAAATGACGCTGTATGGGAGGTTTGACGTATGTGAACGTGCGTGCGCCAGGATAAACTCTACACACAATTATTTTTGTGCACCACCTCGATTCACTGTGGTGGCACCTGTTAGTCGACAAATTACTAGAAACTAAAATACGCCCACGTGATACTAAGTGGATATGCCAGAGTCAAAGCTTGGTAATGCAACCGAATTGCACAATAAAACATGTTTCCTAGTGAGATGTAGCTTCATCTCGTCGAGCAACAGCTCTGTTGGTCTAGCACCATTCACTCACCGTTTCTAGATCCCATTCGAGTGATTCCTGCAGTTTCAGCGCCTCGGACCGAAGTTCAGTCGGCAACGGGCGGTTCCCCTCAACAGCCGAACGCAGTTTTTCCTTCTTAGCTTCAATCGCCTTCCGCTTGTCATCAACCGTTTTATTGTACAAATATTCGCGCCTCTCGCGGGCTAGACGGCGCAGCATTGTCGGTCCAAGGTCTGGCGTCAAGAGCGCATAGGCATTATATAAAACAAGTTAAAGCGTTATTCTCAAACGTCTGCTCTGGCATGCCTATAGGCGAAAGAACGTTAAGGATCATTAGAGAAATGACAGATGTGACCCAGTGATGGGGCTTGATTTAAATTATCGTGTTTAAGTGACGAGAAAGGACATATTTTTTCTGCTGTGTGTCGTTTTTATGTCTTGGTGACTTCCGTAGGTTAGTTGAGCATACGTTTTACACTGATTTTAACTGGATGCCAACTTATAACATATATCAACTTTATTCTGAATATGTGGCACCGCAAATTTGATACCAATTATACTCGTATGTAATATAAGACGCCATACTGTGCGTTAGTAGTATATAGCATTTGGTACGTAGAGGTTCAAACTTCAGAGAGCTACAGTTTTATAGCTACAGTCGAATTAGAACTACTGGCAAATATATGAATCAGTCTAAGTAGAGAAACTACTGTCTAACAGTGTTGATAGGATTGCATTAAATTTGTCGACAAAAATAGCTACATTGGGACACATGCATCGCGACATAGAAGTCAGAGCTTCATAAATACAGCAAACAGAAACATAAGATCCGTCATAATGCCCTTACACTTTAATTAGCACTCCTACTAGCATGAGCATTAAAACTCAATTTAGTTCGCCTTCTGTACACCTTTCAATGGTACAATACACAAAAGCTACCTAACCATACTAATATCTCGATAAATCGGTTTACTATCTTGAGGCACTTACTTCGACTTTCTCTATTTAACGTCGCCTATGCTTTTTCTTTCCGTCGAAGCGCAAATCAACTCGAGAGCACACGTTTGCTGTCGAAGTGCTGAATGCCACAGAATGTTCTTCTCGCCGCTTAACAAACACGTGTCCAACCACCATCAACAAGCATGATGTTTGTTTATTAAGTGATCCGTCCTTTTTGTTGTTTACCATTGACATGGCACGAATTCCGATTTTTTCATCACCGCTTATTAAAAGAATACGAGTATTGTTTATTTTTGTCAAGGCACGTATGCACGTTATCTGGTCGAAGTTTACATTACAGCGTACATGCCTCGTCATCGATGAGCAGGGCGATTTTCGGGCTTCCCGGCCTTTTCCGGGTTCCGTGGAGTAACGAACCTATCTGTGTTCTAAATATTCGAAGTAAGTAAACTGCCCTGGACGACTGGATGTGACTGACTGTTGTGTTAACGCTAGCGGTCTGTATCTTCAAAGTGGTTGTCACTTTTGGTTGTTGGTCTGGTGTTCGTGAAGCGCATGTGCTGAGTTCATGTAGCACGTGGAAAAGATGAGTGGGTCTCGACGGCAGCGCACTGATGACTACGAGACCAGGCAGGGCTCGGGTAAGGACTTGTCACTAATCCTAGCAAAAATAAAAATAATGAAGATATCTTTCCATGGATTTAAGAGGAAAGAGACTTTTTTTACCGAACAGGGAACACGTATATGTTCAAAGGTGTGTTACTAATATACGCGCTATGTTTAGCAGTAGATCGACAATTGGCTCACCGAACTGTTAAGGGAATACGACGTCCTCCTGGAAACATTTATAATTGTATTAGGAGAATTGGTTTGGTTTTTACCATTACTGGAGGTTTAAAAAATAGCTTTTTAGCCTCCGACTCGCCGTCGTAATGTTTTATGTTTTGCATGAGTTTCTTGCTTTTGAGACAAGGCTTGGGCATAATTTTATTTAGATCTTCAAGTTGACAATTTTGTAAATTCCAACAGGTACGTGATTGAGTTTTTAGAAATTAGTAGCGCGGGGAAGGGTAAATTTATCTTCTGCTGCAAGTTCTCGCGTGTCACTGTTATTATTAGCTTTGATTTTGATGCTTTTCAAGTGGAACTTGACTAGTTAAAAAATTACTTTCAGTTGTTTCTAAAAATATTTAACACTATTCGAACGTAACTCAATGTCTGTTAAATGTGATCATCACATAACTACTGACTTATCAGGCAGCTCATCTCGTTATGAAATGTTTTCTGAAATAGGTCGCTAGCTGACTAGGAATATACATTATGGTGTATCGAGTGTACGAATACATATTATGGTGCATTATAGAAATCGTGGTTTTGCGCCAGTCAACACAACGCCATGCAAGACGAATTTTCCCTTCATTAACCAATAAACACCAGGCGTTATCTCGTTATATCCCGTGTAAGAAAGTTATCCCGTAATAGATCGGTGCCAATTATAAGCTAAAGTTCTGTTCAAGAAAATGGCACCTAGCAAATAAATTCTCTTTTGTGATGTGACTAGCATCCTTTATCTGTCCCATGAATTCGCAGAGCTGGAGAACTATCTTCAGGGTCTGGGCAGCAGCTCGGGCCGGTGTGACCGCATGACAGACTCGAAAATCGAGTTGATTCATAGCAACTGTAGCAGCCAGCCGGCGGTTCGCAAGTTATTCCAGAAGCACTCCATGGCGCTGGCCCATTCGCTTTCATCCTACCTACTCAACTGCCCTTCGGATGATACGTCGAGATCATATGTTACGCACATCCTAACGTATGTGGCCAAAATTCTCGTCGACGAGGAGTCGTCACTTCTCCAGGTGTGTGTATAGACTAATTTGTGGTTACGCTGTTGCTTGTTATTGAATATTCGTGTTGTTTGATCAAGGTGGCTAAAAGGGTAGGTACCTAACCAACTTTGTGCTTCAGTGCATGTTTGATGACGTTTGGCCGTCTATTTACTGCGGTATAAATAGCTCGCTCTCATGTAACTCGAACGGAAAAGGCGAAATTCACATTTTCGTATATAGTTAACAAATTTCCATGATGTATGAAACTAATTATGGGTAGCGATTGAAGAACATAGCGATATATCATTTTTAGGTTGGTTCTTAACGCGTAAACGTTCTTATCAACTGCAATTCCGTTTAACAGGAAAGGCAAATCAGCAAATTACGTAACTAACGTTCGAAAACGCTTAGCCTCTGTGGTTGCTGGCATAAACATCATTAATGTTTCCTTCGTTTCTCAATGTTACTGCAGGGCTATCTCGAAGTGTTGGCGAAGAATGTTGATATGCCTGGCGATCTGTGCAAGATCTCAATCTTAAACGCAATAACAAAAATCTCAAAATATCTTTGGAAAAAGCGGCTACTGTCTGTCGGATCCGGGGTGCTGCTCCGAAAGCTCTACGATGTGCTAGAGAGTACAGATAACCCTGTTGTTCTGAAACCTCTGATTGAAGGCTTTCTCTTCTACGCCAACGACTCGACGATTTTCAAAACCTATTTTAGGGTACGCATTATTGATGAATGTTTTCGTATGTTCGTACATGGCCGCCTGTGGCGTTCAAGTTAGTTAACTAATGAACAGGACAATGTGTATATCGGTTTCGTCGTATGACTCTAGTAAACTCCTTTTGCCAAATGCTGTATCTCGCTATTGACGACGATCTATAAGGAACAAGTATTACAGGTCCCTATTTTGATTGATAAACGTTTTAAGACACGTTTGGCTGCTCCGTTCTATTAAGTTAATGGATATTATCCTAATTTGTACCTCTTAGTTTATAAAATAGGTTTACACTACCCGAATTTCACTTATTGTGACTGAGATACTACGACATGTATCGCTGCCGATTGAATCTGAATTTCTGTATAGGATAACATCGTGATATCTGGCTCAACAACATAATACCATCGCTTGCTCCGTGTAGCTCATAATTCCGTCGTGGCATGCAAATGACAGATAAAAAAACAATAACAAAAATTTTTTTAGGATGTATCGGATATTCTGATCGGATGGCACATTGACGGCTCAGCCGGGCAGGAACTGGCATCATTCATGGCATCCTCACTGACCACGATGGCGCCGTATTTTTCCGAGGACTCCGGCTTTTCGGTGTCACTCATTAAGCAGTTCCAGGAGGATATTGCTTCGTTCACAGCGGTACGATTGTAGTTCGTTATGATCGGCCACAATGCTTCGACCAGTGCTAGTGCTTTATACTTGTCCCAAAAACTGATTCCCATTGCCCATTTTACCTTACCAACGTATTTACAACCTGAAAAGGGTCACAGCTGTTCTAGTATGATCAATGATAGACAGGTGAATATATAAAGCTAGGCTGTTTGTGTTGTCCAATATTCCACTGAGTGCCCAGCTACGTGACCCGACGAGGGACTCTGTTATGTTCAATCTACTAGACGTACAAACATGAGCTATATCAAACATTGCGAAGGAGTTTTTTTATTTTAACAGAAGGATCTGACGTGCTTATTGTTCTATCAAACAGAGTATACTCAACGGTCAAAGCGGTGTTGTGGACAAGCTTTGTTCAATCCTGCTCGTTATGACAAACATCGCAAACGCGATCCAAGATCAGGTTGATATTCAGGTGGATGCCGAAGAAGTGATGACAAATCTACTTACGGTGCAAAAGTAAGCATTAACAAATAAATTCTTCTTCAAGTGTGTATTACGTTTTATAATTACTCTAAATAGCCGAAAGATAGCATATTTCGGTGGTATTTTCACGTGTCACATTATTATGAGGTTTCAAATGGTTACACCGCAATTGAACTGAAATAGCGTGGCATCGATAAACAGGGTCTTCTCAAAGACCTCTCAGCAGCAACCAACTCCACGGCCATTCTAAATATGAGATCAGCAATGCATGAATAGCACGCCATACCAACGAAATACACTTCATTGTTTTTTTTTCAAATAACCAAACCACTTCAGTTGTTCTATTCGACTCCTTTGATATCCTTCACATCGACGTATTATTGAAGTATTCTTTAACCAATCGTGTAAATTCGTCCCGCCTCGTCTTTATTGCTCGGCGCTTTTGTACAGGTTCCTTAAGGACTCATCCAGTCTCCTCTCGTTCCTGACTGAGGCTAATGTGATGTGCGCTTCGATGTCGGTGCTCATGGCTCGCTGTTCTGAGGACATCTGCTCGTTTTTGACGCTTCAGCTGAACGATGCCCGTCAGTTCCAGATCCACACGAGATACCTCGATGCGCTACTGGGCCTCGCGTCGCTCGTTCTCAATCAAACGTCCAACGGTCAGGTCCATGTGAGTGTCCGTCGTTGCCCAATGTCTATCTTTAAGCTGTATTTAACCAGCCGAAGTCCCCGACGGCTAGGTTGTTTTGCGGCGATGTAGAATAGTTTGACAGAGCAGCCTCTGCACTACCCGATGAAGACAGGCCATTTTGAGGTAGTTATGGGTGCTCCTGGAGGACCGTGTGCCTTCAGTATTGAATAAATGGGCTTCACTGTTACCTGTCTGTGTGTGTAAAGCTCACACGTTCAATGCTTGTGTGCCGCATCCGTCTGGAAATTGTAAATGCGCAACTTAATGTTTCGATTTGATTTACATAGTACAGGTTACTCAAAACCCAGTTCAATTCAATTAATTCTGATTGTGGAGCTGTCGTAGGCGCATGGCTGGCCAGAACGTGTCTGAGGAAGGCGTACGCCTCTTTTAAAACGACCAAAATAAATCGATTTTAGCGAATGCCATATCCATATAAAATTTTTCCTAGAGCAGCAGCCACTTTTCGCTAGCTCTCTAGGACAGGCCATTAGCCTGTTTATGCCGACAAAGTAACGTCATCAACAATTACACGCTGCGCTTCTCTATCCATCATTCCGCGATGACTACACGTGTCGACAGTGCGTAACGTCTAATCTGTTTGGTCGTCCTCTGTGACCGCGTTTTCTCCACGCTTCCAGATGACAATCATGGAAGCCATGTTTTCACCCGCAGGGGCCCTCTACAAACTTCGCTGCAACAAAAGCTTACAAGTGCAGGCCAGCTTCGTCCGTGTCAGCCGGGACATATTGGCACTCAAGGACGTCCCGCTCGTGCAGGCCGCATTCGAACATCTGGCTAATGACCTTCGTAGTTCCAATCCTAAAATAGCGTTGGCTGCCGTTCGAGCGCTGCAAGGGATGGCGGAAACAAAAAACTCTCTTATTCCGGTTAGTACGATTGTGTAGGCGCGTTACAAACCCGCTGACTCCAGGGCGCATCTGCTTGCGCCTTGAGGCGATCAGAGGAGACACGTAGGTTGGTGCACGGGTCCCATCCCCACCGTTACACATTTACATTTATATGGAATAATCTGTTTTCTGGAATGATGCGGAAAACGCTACCGTGGGCGTTAAATGTTAGCTGATGATCCGATTTAAATATATTTGTAGGAATGTGGCGTCTATGGTAGAAAATTGTCGGATGACGGGTGCAGACACTTATGTGCCCCTGGCCAAATCAGGCCTGCTGGCGTATTTGCTTGTGTTGACCTGTTTATTCATCTAATGGCAGAGATCCACGAACATTCTAGGTAATTGTCAGTATTTTCATTTTCGGCCATACCTGCATAACGAATTTATTATGTTGCCGAATAGGTTGATTTATAAACGCACTAGTTTCTTCAGCGACTAATCGAGTGCGCGATTCCAGTTATTAGCACTTCGGCCATCGCTATTCGAGCTGGTCTACTCGTTGGTGGGGGACCCAGCCGTTGACGAGCGCGTCCAGCCAGAGCTGCTCCGCCTGCTCCGAATCCACTCAGTCACCCATGGGCATTTCGTGTTGACGTCGGATTTGATCGAACCATCGACCTCTACGACAGCTAACTACTTGAACATGATACTTCAACTGCTCACCAAACAACTGCCCTACGGCGGTTACATAAGGTAATGCTGCTCGGTGTTGCATGAGGTTGTTGTTATTAACTGGAAAAGGCCATGCCGCTAACCCCAATTTAAGAGCCATTTGGTTATGCTGCACCCGCTTTGATAGAATTATTACAAGAAGGATGAAGCTATAATCGTACACTAACTGGTGACCGGTGCATTTCGATTTTTTAAAGCGTACTTTATCTAGCCATAGGTGTAATAGCTGGTGCTTATAGCCGAGTCAGTACCTAACGTAAGCACGTGATTGGATGAGGTAGGTGTCAATGAGTCGCTTTAGTCGAACACAGTTGATAGACTAAAGGGAGGTGTCTGACGAGCAGCCTTTGAACGCAGCTTCAGAGATTCTGCTTTAAGAATTTCTAGAAAGCGCAATAGTCAGAAAATAGTCAAAAGTTGGAGACTTGGGGGCAAGCCACGGAAACTGTCTATTTCCAGATGATGGTCGGGTGGGGGAGGACACTGAGACGTTGAGTTGCCTTCGATTGGAGAAAGCGAGGTGAAGAAATGGTATATTTGCACTGATGATCACATTAGGATAAAGAATTTGAAAGCTATCCATATTTGAAGATGTGAAGGCTTCCTGACGATCAATTGGGATAAAGAGAGTCGCCTAATAGTAGCGGATTTGCAATACGCGGTCGATAAGCCCAGTGTGTAAACCATTCGCAAGGCAAACCAGAGCAGCCGCAATGAAGCAAATCTACTAGGACTCTGAAATCAGCGCCTCTCTACAAGTTTCGCCACGTCACCCATCATCGCTGTTCCATATCCATATCCATAACAATTTTTGTTATCCCCCCTCTCTTGCTCTCCTTCACAGTATATCGGTCCTCGACTGGTTGGAGGAGTTGATATCGAATCCTGTGCTGTTCTCCTGCGGCCACCTGGCGACGACCCCGGCTATGACGGCGTTGGTCGCGGCGATCGTCGACGTCATCATCAAGCAGTGGAAGAATCCCGATTCGGAGCGCGCTCTGGCTATTCTCATCAACTTGCTTAAACTCGAGGGGTGGACGTTCGGCGAGTCGACGCTGGCGGAGGCGCGGAAACTGACCAAACTCGGCTCGATGGACAAGCAGATTCTCGCCGCGCTGGAAATCGCTGGAGAAGCCGGGGAGGAGCTCATCGAACGGCGAGACTGGCAGGCTGGCGATCCCACCGCGTTTAAGAAGTTCATGCTCTACGTATCCGGCAAGAGCGATAAGTAAGTGAGCCCCTAAGGGCGGAACGCTTTAGCCTGTCGAACAGCCGTATGACCTCATACAGAACGGCGGTCGTAAGGTAGCGAATTTCTATTGGTTGTATGTAAGCGTATCGTTCCAAGTGTGGCAGACCCTTGTGTCTGTCGAGCTCGGTGGCTTGGTGCATTCGCATGCGCTTTGCGACTGGAGAAGACACGTAGGTGCACGGGTTCGATCCCCGCCGGTGCATATTTACATTTATATGGGGTCCGTCTTA
>MNPL01026469.1:0-11717 GCA_002081605.1 Tropilaelaps mercedesae
ATATATATATATATATATATATATATATATTACCACTATAATCGAGCTCTCGCCGTAATTTACCTGCTGAGATGTGTACATCGTCGCCGAACATCTCGCTAACCTCCCAGAGCTACCGTTCTACCGACGTTGCAACGATATGCCACCAGCCCATTTCAATCCGTTTCCCTTTAGTGAATTCGATGCCCAACTCACTTGAGGGTCTGATGCTTTCCACTGTTCATCTCTCAGGTATTCCCCTACCCGGAATGCGTCATGGGTAAGTTTGTGTCCCACGTATTGCGGATCCGGGTGGCTGACCACGTCACCGCGCAGATGCAATTGTCGAAGGATGACTCGACATCGACCACGGCTCGTCAGCTGCATCTTGCCCGCATGGCTCAGTTGTACACAAAAACCAATCGTCTGTGCGAAGAGCTTCGAAAGGAAATCGCCATGGATATTACCACGAAAAATCTTCTCCCGAAAGTGCCGCGGGAACTGTTCCAGCCGTATTTACGGACGTATCAAGCGTTGGAATATAGGTGAGAGGAGCAGGAGTGCAATACACTAACATATATCAAAGAAATATCACTGTGCTTCTGATTATATAAGCGCGATGATATCTGTTTGCTTGTGTGTCTTTGGTTAATAATCATATGTTGAATAAAACGGTCTTATTTCAAGGGCGCCTGATAGTTATATTGTGCCACTTGCCGCAGCCACTACGTTCGTTTGAAGGGACCTTGCAAGATGCTAATCTAAGTGTTCGGTAACAGGTTTATGCCCAATTCGTCACGCCATTGGAGTTCTCTCTATAGACCAACACCGACGTCAAAAACGGAACATGACGTTTGGTACTTCCCTAGAGATTGTTCACAAACCTTAGTCCAGAGGATTCAGGTTTCTACATGAATGTCATTTCAGCTGCATGCGCACTCGCCTCGACGAGCTCATTCGGGCCTATTATCAATCGGTCGGTCATCACCGGAAGTCCACAACGCCTTCACCGCTTCGCGACTTCCGGCGAGGAATTCAATCGAAAATTGCCCCCATGGCAGCCACTATCATTAACGTGGCGCCGTCCGTTAAAGATTATGGCGGAGAAACCTTTATTTGCGAAACCCTAGCAGTAAACATGCTTCAGGTAAGCATCGAGGCTTGTTCTCACCGTGCAGATGCGACGCTATCGTCAACACAATAGTCTGCATGTATAGTGTTCATAGAGCCATTTGAGGCAGACTCATTCTCAGAAGTATATTTGCACACCAGCATAATAGTTCTCCATTATGTCTCTTTGAAGTGACGCGTGCCTATTGTGGTAACAATATTGCATTTTAAAAAGCACCTTAGCATTTGCTGGTCTTACGCACCTGTTATTCTAACGACAATCCATCTAACATCATCGGCAGGAACTCCGTGAGTCGTTCGAGCGAACCTCACTTGTGCTCCGCGGAGCGGACTGCGGCCGCCAGGCACTGGCCTTATGGCAACTGTTTCTGAACAAGTTCGTCAAGGACCATCTACTCTATGGGATTCATCTGGGCATCAAAACGATTCCGGTGTCTCAGGATCTCAGCCACGAGCCGAAGCAGCACTTCCTGCGCAGTGTCTACCAGACAAACGCAATCTTTCATCTGGTGGAGAACATCTTCTCCGAGGAGGTTCTCCCGCTACTGTCGGGCACGGCAGAGGAGGGAAAGGCTCTTCGGGCGAAAAAGGAATCCGCGTCAGCGCTCGAGGAATCGATCAGAATCGGCTTGAAACGCTCAATCAAGGCCTACACCTCGTGGATCCGGGCCCTCTTCGAGAAGCAGAAGTATCTCGAGTTCCTGGCTCACGACGTCAGTCTGACGGCCAGGAAGGTTGTTACATACTCGTGGAACTGCGTGAACGCGTTCGAGGAATGCCTCGACGGCCTAAACAAGCGTCAGGTCATGTTCGAGTTCGGGCGCCGGCTGCACAAGGCGCTCCTCGACAACATTCGGCGTTTCCGATTTTCCCACGACGCGGGCTTGGGGCTGCTGCGCGACGTCAACGAGTACCGCACGGTCATCGGGCGTCTGCACTCGCCGATACTGGTCGATGTGTTTGATACTCTGTATAAGCTGTGTAATCTACTCATCGTCCCCGCCGAGAACTTGCTGGACATCCTCCGCGGTGAAGCGATGTCGCGCATCGACGCGCACACAGCGCGCGAGTTCGTCCAGCTTCGCGAGGACTGCCGTACGCACAAGCTGCTTACTGTGCTGTTTCCCGAGGTGGGCTTATAGCGGGAAGCTGGAGGGCCGAAGGCCCGTGAGGGTAGCGACCTTCAACGACCTGACGGTCAGAGGGAGCACCTCGAGCCTAAGTGCCCTCCTGGCGCGCCACTCGGGACGATTATTAAACGCAGGGTGGCGCGCTGCCAGCTCGCATGGTCTGGCTGCTTTGCATTCGGCTGCTACACGCAGACACCCGTCGTCGATTCGCTCGTGCCCCTCGACGATATGAACGGTGAGGTTTTGAAGCGGTGGAGAAAGATGGCGGTGGGTTTTCGTACTGATACGGCCCAGGACATGAAAACCTCGGATGCAGTTACGAATGGGAAGCCGCGCGTGGAACAGCCGTCCCTGGTGGGATTAGCCAGGACTGAACAAGGCATTGTCAATGCAGGCTTCATGACTTCGTTCTAGCTACTAGGGCAAAAGCCGAAATGGCTGTAAGATGGGTCTCGGACGGGCACGTTGAATGCTTCTGTATTGTACCAAGCGCGCAAGTGTTTAGAATGCGAAGGAAAAATACCAAAGAAAGTGCAGCTCGACTCTTATTCAGCACCTAATAGGGGTCACGTACGTTACCTTGTGCGTGTCCGTTCTTATTCTTAGTTTGAGGAGTACCACGGAATAATTTAATATCTGGGCTTAATGATATATGAAGACACTCCTAGTAAGAAAAGGGTTGAGAACCACAGTCTTGATAACAGGCTAGCCGCTATCGAGACACTAAGCGAAGTCAGCGCCATATAAATACTTTAGGACACACCCGGCGTTATTGTAGTTAAATGAGCAGAATTAATACAAGTGAACGAGTACACCGTGCGCTATAGCTGTGCTTTAATAGTGTGACGCACACCAGGGCCATTCCCAAATCGTGCCAACGAACATGTACGAAAATTTTTGTTTCACATTGTATCGCTTCGTACATAGTAACATTCTGAAGAGTTTATTCTGAGCTTTGTAATATCGAGGAAGCTGTAACACTAGTTATCTAACAACCCATCAATCGATTTACAGCGAAACCCTCAGAGCGTTGTCCACATCGAGCATCGACCGCAATCGAAAGCAAAAGATGGGAAAGGCTTGACGAAAAAGAAATATTGTGTGAGCGATGTCTTCCTTTCGATAACCTCCTACAAATGGGGGACTTATAGTTGCCATATAATTGTTGTCAATATATATTTGTTACTGAATCTCTTGCACATCATACGCTGTTCACGTAGGGAGTATGCGCGATCACTACATTAATTATTCTACGCGCTGCTGTTATTTTTTTATCACTACCATAATTGTCGTTATGTTTCGTCTACAGAATCAGCTATCACAATTTATCCTTCTCGTGACGCCCTTTTGATAAATTTACGTTTCATTCACTTCCGCAAGTACGAGGCCTTACGCAAGTATGCAAGTACGAGGATTGCGGTTTTTAGGGTTAAGCACGACGAGCTCGAGAAGCATGTTGTCTTGGCATGGCCCGTTCCAATGGCTTTGGCCCCCATGACAATGTTGGGAGTACCGGATCTGCATAGAGGCCTGATGCCTATAAATTGAAATAATGTATTTTCTTACACCCCTATAATACTCTACGTTCTTCATTAAAAAAGATGAGCCTTTTCGTTCCATTTGCTCCCTCCAATGTAGCTTAACCTCCGTATTTTTCGAATTGGTTTTTGCGTGCTCACGTGTGAGCCGAAGTCGTGCAATAGCCTATATATTTTGAACACTTACCCCTGCGTTCGACAAATCTGCTAACACTGCTTACTTTTCGCATTTTCTAAATCCTCGATTACCAGCATTCTCGCTAGTCGTTTGTCTACTAGATTCCTTATCGCGATGCTTAGCTGAGCTGCATACGGTGTTTGCACTTGGTCCCTTCGTGCACAAAGGCTGACGATCATTTTAGCACCTGGTGGATGGTGTGATAACAATGGAAAAGAGAGCCATTAGTAGCGAGCTGTGATAGCATAATTGTAAAAATCCCTGCAGTTACGAAGCACATGATCAGACGCTAGTAGTTGTCTATGACGCGTTCGATTGTTTCTTGAAATGTGTAGAATGATATTAAGCAGCCAAAGAAAACGGAACATCCTCTCGAAATGTATGCGCCATTTATCGTTTCCGCTCCCTAGTGTGTGCGCCGATACGAGTGTTCGATATCCGGTAGAATTTCAATGCACGCCTATGCAGCATAATATACCATCGCAAAGTACACAATAGAAAAGATCCGCGAGTTTTATTAGCTTGGAGACACCTTAAGACGATTATACTTTAGTACGTTTTGATCTCTTCCAATCTTCAGAAGCCAGCCCTTTGAAGGCGTTGGGGATTGCATGGGTGCGATGCGATCTACCACGATTTGTTATGGAGAACATCTCTAGAAAAGTTGTATTTCTCGTTATTGGCAGTATTTCTGATAAGACTCTCATATCGTGAATACGATTGCCTTCTTTAGCACACAAAAACAACATTACAATGGCTTGAATTTGGCCTTTTTAGACAAAGGGAAGGGTGAAGCGTATAGGGCATTCGCCAACCTATTTTTTCTTAAATCACTGCTCTATTTTAGCTTGTTGATAAGATCATGGCATTTTTATGCAATGCTTGTTCGAAACCTCGAAATATAGAGTGCATCAATTTTCGTCTCTTACATAATATTCCGCACAAGTAAAATTCGTTAAGATCCGGTCCAGCCAGTAGTTTAATCGGCACAGATATTCAATCACAGTTGGCATCTCTGCTCGTCCAAACAGCCCGAAGAGTGAAAAGGGTGTCTCTCCTGGGACCTTGTCGGCATGCTAGTTTCCCTAGCGGAAATTTCGGCATTAATGAAACAAATTTCTAAAAAGGGGCACAGTGCCCAATCCTATCAAAGCTTTCGATTCGTTGGAAATATGTAAACAATGATGCCATTTCGTCTGCTAGGGATAGTAGTTCCAAATTATGGCTCCTCAAAGACTGGCTACTTGTGTTGGATTCACTGAAATAAAAATATATGCCATTTTTAGTGGTAAGGCATGGAAAAAGCGGTATTTATTGTTCTTTTATTTCTTTTTATTGAGATAATTTTACCCTATCGTTTGTCTTGTTTTTTTAATGAATTTAAATACAAAACTGCTCAAGAAAAACTTGTTATTTAGTTATACTGGATTTATCCTAAACCCTTTTTTGTCGCAATAGCATAATGATATGTAGCTGTGGCTACACTATCATTATGCTATTATCTTTAATAGCTACGAGTCAGATCTGACCATCTCTTTTCATCATAAAAAGATTGAGACCGTGAAAAATAACCCGCACCGAAATCGAGTGAAACACAAATGTCAGAGTAAACCCTGGCTAAAATTGTGTGATAAAGCAAATTCATTTTCATATTTACTGAGGCCCACGTGTTTAGCGTGACACAGTATTACCACGCACATCAACTTGCTGTGTCGGCCTGCACTATAATATGTGGTTGTAGAAGGTTTGGTACAGCGACAACTTCAGATTGTCAAAGGTGGACAGTAACTCGTTTCTGAAAAATGAACATTGAAGAAATAAAAATGAAAACAGCTTTGAAGGGCAGCTCGGAGGCCCCTTCGCACGGCTGGCGCAAAGTTACATCAACCGTTGTTGTTACCGATGTCACCGTGAGAATGCGCTTTGGCACGGGCGATGTCCTTATCAGGGCATCGCTTAGATAGTAGCAAAGAGGAATTATACTATTTCAACCAATATACGTATAGTTGCATTGCATGTGGAAATCTACGTATAACCTTGACTAGCTCGGTAGGAATTTCTGTATCACAGATCCGTATCTGACGTCATGTGCACTTTTATCCGTAATGCGGGGATCATCAGAAATGTGCGGAAGAGTCATTTTACAAAATATTAATATTTTTTCAAAAAGGCATTTATCTAGACGACTAGACGAAGGAGGAAACTATTTCTGCATTATATATATATATATATATATATATATATATAAGGAGGGAACTATTTCTGCGTGGCGTCCAAAATGTTAGGCGCAGTTTCACGTACATTTTTCTGAGTCAAATCGCTGAAGCATGTCATTTAAAAGACTCATATCACATTATCTTTAACTTCGAACGCGAAAGCATCTTTGGCCGCCAATAACGTAACCCCTTGCAGAGTTTGTCCTCACTTTTTTACTGGCTTTGGATACAACTTATTAGGGAGGAGTTCATGGTAAATGGTTTCGCTATACAGTCGCTTGAAAAGCATTGAGCTTCATTATCTATTTTAAATTCGCTAAAATTATGCCAGATTAATCTATGTTAATTTTCCCTTCCCTAACTTTCCTTCTTTCCTTCCGTGGCTGGCCACGACAGGCTTCAAGGCAAGTTTGACGACAAGTAATGTCAAATCAATTTCAAACGATGGCCCAAGTTCCATGGTTCAAGGCTTTAATGATTAGAAATCTCACACTATCGTTGAAAATGATTTTAGCTGTGATGCCCAGTGGCCATAATGGATTTTACTTTAAACCTTAATAAAAAAATATTTTTTTAATTTTTGTGCACATTCGATAGAGATAAAACGTATTAATTTCACTTTCGCATCTATATACCTGTCGTGCATGTGTGAATACACAATGTACATAAAAAATATTTATTACATAAGGCCAAGGGTGCGAGTCGGACAACACAAACTATGCCGCCTTACCGTGCCGAACTAAAAATAGAACAAAACGTCTATTTTGTTATGTTCCAGGAGAGCAGATTATCTAAGATAGTCAAAGCCAAGAGCAGGCTTTGTACGAAGCTAGGGCCACATAGCACATTAGTTACTATATCTAAGAAGCGATTATTGTCGATGCTGAAGCGATAATGTGTTTCAGAGCAGGATAATAAATGTCTTTATGTACATCGACACCACTCCGTTGAACAATAGAATCCGTCTGTATATAGTGACTCTCAATCATCAGCTAAATGAAGCAAGCCTGAACTTGTTATAGATAGGACGAGAACACCCTTGACTAGAGTAGTGGAGGTTCGTCGTTGTGAACGTATTATGCATCCAAACTTGAAAGCCAAGCCCTAGGTCATGGTGAACAACCTCGACTACAGGTTGCATGTCCGAGATGCGGTGCTTGATATTGTTTTTCACTGTTCGTTTATAATGAACGATTTGTTCTGCTTTTAAATATGACTTCATCGCCGTCGGTGCAGGTCGTTGCACTCACTCAGTACTTAGGACGTGTGTGTCCTGCACGCTTAATAAGCGTTATTCGCATCGTCCGGTACACTTTTCTCGTCTATACTAGTCTTTTTTATTCTGTTTCAATTGGAAGATCTAACATAGCTCGGACTTCCACAGCAGCGGTGTACGAACGTCTCGTACGTTTTTGCCACCTCGTCAATCAGAGCGAAAGTGCTTTGGGCGACTGATCGACTGATGATATCTCTCTCTCGAAAAGTGCCAGTGTCGGCAGCTCTTTGCCCTGTATATTCATATGTTGACGAACGCGTATCATGCCATCGTAAGACAAAATCGTAACATGAACCACAATCGGGTGGAGCAGGGGAGCTCTTATAGCGCCTTATAGGCTGGCGCTGTCCTAGCAGACTTTCTGGTTCTCTAACGCTGCGACCATCACCGCCGCTTGTACGGGCAACTTAGCCGCCACGGCTCTCACCCGGCCACCAAACTAGAACGTGCCTTGGGCGAGAATCGTTCGTATCGTCTTCGTTGTCGACGCGTCGCCTGATGATAAACTCAGATATTCGCAGCATAAGCGGGTGCCATGTGAATACAACGCACGCATACGCACGCCACTCCATCGAATAGATCTAACTCAATTTCTTTTTCTCCAGGTTCGGCTGCGGCCGGGCGGATGCCTGCACGTCCGCTTGTTTTACCCGTCAACTAGAATACACAGATTGCTACGCCTCGGTCCGAATTGAGTCAAGACGGTTGGCTGTACCTGAGCTGAGCCACACGTCGACCGTCCGTCTGTCAGGTGCTTGTTCCGTGTTGTCCCTATACAATGCCTGAGGCGTCCTGGTTGAACGGCGCCGACCGGCGCAGGGAACGTTGATAGCGTATTCGTTGTGCAGGTAGCTCTTCTGACACACCGTTTTTGGTCGTATTAGTACAGTATGGAAAGCATACAGCTGAAACATAGTTCAAGCTTGGTCGTCGCGCAATGAAACGCGTGGCGCTCACGCTTGGCGTTCTGTGACGAACGGGGAAGGACGCTTCATCTATTAATAATGATTTCCATGAAGTTGGTGGGGTAGCAACGGAATATGGAGAGATTTTAGCGTCCCCGACCTGAGGTGGATGAATCTCTTTGACCATTGAGAATAGGACGACGCACTCACTTTATTAAAGGCCTGTTAAATTTCACGAAATGTCACAGGCGGCACTTTGTGGACCCTGTATGCATTCCCAAGCAGCCAATATCCAAATAACGCATCAGCACACGACGGCACTAAAATGAACATTGTCTCTGAAGTTCTGAATATCAACGTCAATTACGACATTCGGCTAAGACTTCCGGCCAAATTGGTAAGCTTAACACTCAGCCAATATATAGAAGGAAACATATAGAAAAACCCAAGGACGACATAAACTTAATCGCTGGGTTGAAGACGGGCGCCGGGGTCTGGAACAGCATCCGGTGCATTAACAGACATAGGTGCGAAGTTGTACGTTAGCTCAGTACTACGCTACGTTTTCGCGATACGTCGTTTGGCGTTCGCGTCAAATATCTGACGCGCATTCAAATGTATCTACGATGGATTGTATAATACGATTGTATGAAATAGATTGCAATTGGAATTCAGGTTCCTTAGTACAAGGAAATGTACTAATTTACCTTTTAAGGACCGTTTTTTGATAAGAGCTCATATTGAACTTTCGTAGTCAGGAGTGGTGGAAGACTTTGCTCTGTATATGTTATGCTTGAGAAGCCTCCCTTAACAAGACGCTGGCAGCAAGCCTAATTAAGTATTCCTTGGCATACAAGTTGATGGACCTGATGCCATATACTTTATACAATAGGCAGGTGCTGCTTTCAGGCAGTTCTTCTTGTCTTCACCGGTTCTTGTTGGAATCTTATTGCCCAGGCACAAAATAGTACGATTTTCCCACAGGTTCGTAAACAGCTTCTTGAACGTCCCGATGTGCTTATTTTTGCTCGGTGTACGCCATAGACGTTTCGTGAATAGCCCGATAGAGAAAGACAAGAGTTTCAATACGGGACACTCGGAAGGAATTCGTGCACTACAAGTATCAATTTAGCCAACTACGTTGGCACAAGTTTTTCCTTTCCTTACGTCAATAATGTTGACACAAGTTGTTGCCAACATTGTTGTTTTCTGTTCGTGATAAGTTAACGAAGTATTTTGACGAGTCATTGGGTATTAGGTTATATGGAAGAAGTGAACTAGAGAGCTCGAAGGCGTAAAACGCGAACGCAGTCACATAGAGAACAGGTAATTAATTCCAATTAGAGAATTAAAATGCCAATTCCCTCTGATAAGGCGATAACAGTTTAGTAGAAAAGCTGGTGTCAGATATCATCTTCGGGTGCTATGGCAGTGCGTTGCTTGGGGCACAAGATTTTGTAGTAATAAATCTCGCAGAAGTAAGAACTATATTGTCTTATTGGTCCTATTAAGAATTCAGTGACCCCAAGATCATTACGTATTTCAAGGTTACTTGGGCGCTAGATGCATTATTTTAAACACGAGTTGTCCCTCATTTAGGAAGTAGTCGCGTTCAGCGGTAATCGTAACCCGTCAGACCAACAATGGTTCAGATAATAATGAATTGTATAATATGCGAATTTAAAGCCGAATGAAGTCACCTCAGGGTGAAATTGTAGCATTTTCAGAAATGCCAACGGACCGATCTGAAGGCAGCTTCATTGTCAGTTTACAGAAAACGATTGCTATATTCGCGTTGCCAAGATACGGGCTGCATTTAACCTTGAAAAATATAGTTCGTGCGTGCTATACTGTTGATGTTATTAGACAGAAATGCCGAAAGCCGCCAACATGCTATTTACAGGACAAGTATGCATGATTCTAACGTATTTTGTACTATCGGAATCCAGAACATATATATATATATGTATATATATATATATATATATATATATATATATACGCCGAAATAAACTTTGTTTGGTATTTTGCCTCATTTACAACAACTTTGTTGTTTAAATGTATCCAACGCACATAAATATAGTTAAAACTACAATTGAGGTTTTGGTTGGTCAGCATACGAATACGTATATGACCGAACGTCTGGGCTATCATCACAATGATTTGGCACATACACACCTCGTCGTCATCCGCCACTTAACCGTTATGAGTAGCGGATGTCTCGTAGGTGGGTACAGTAGTGACCTGTGCGAACAACAATTTCGCTTAGCCACCAGATGTCAAACGTGCATGAAACCATGAGTCCCATTTGCACTCTACATTGGCCGACACCGTGACCACAGCGAGCACATCTATACATAAGCTATACACCCTACTCATCTCGTGACGGGAAAAAGTACGCTAAGCGCGGTCTGTAAGCGAACTCCATATGCAGACACCTTACAATTACCAAACGTCAGGCATATTCAGTGCGCGCGTTAATGTTACCTTTTTTTTTTAAAGCTGACCATCAGCCAACATTTAACGTCCACGGTAGTAGTTTTTGCATTACTTCGTAGGACGGACCCCGACGACAAAACCGTCGTGACAAAATTTGAGGAAAGAAATGGGCGCGTAGCCGTCTAAGAGACTAGAGACGTCAGCTAATTCAATAGCCTTCCAGCCATTCAGTGCCTACCTTATTGTTGATTGTCTCCAGTTGGGGACGCTCAGCGACGAAAAGCGGCTGTTCGATATGGGCGGGGGGGGCGAACAGCCCGTACTTGAGGGCAGCTTCGTACCTCAAAATCGCAATGTAGACGTCGTTCGGGTTTTTCGATTCGGTGTCGAGATCGTCCGTGGTTGCGTCCGCTCGATAGCCGTTCTCATTGGCCAGGTACTTCACCACGCGCACTCGGCCATCTCCAAGGTTGATCGAGTATTCCCCTTCGACGCTGCTGGACTCGTCCCGAGATTGATCGAGTACTCCTTCTCGACCCGACCGGTGTCCTCACGCTCCTCGATGTGCCCATGAGAACCGGCACGATAAAGTCCCCAGCGATCTCGGACATCCGACCGGATTTACCCCAGCCGAAGCTGGACTTGAAGCCGCGCCGACCAGCGCGAAAATCAGAAATGCCTAAAACACGGACCGATGTGTTATCGTTTGAAGGTGCACTATTGATATATGCTATGAACCCGCAGCCCGCTCGTAGATTTCTTAGAGGGTTTTTAGGCGGTTAGAAGTAGGTTAGCAGTTACAAGGAATCCACAAGGACCGCAGACATATAGCAGTGCCAGGACCGCTTAAATTACCAATTTTACAGAAGAAAAGCTGAACCCACACCGCCGTTATATAATAGTCTTGTCTCCCCTTCTCCCCACC
>MNPL01026470.1:0-30289 GCA_002081605.1 Tropilaelaps mercedesae
ATATATATATATATATATATATATTTATTTTTTTTTTTTTTCCTTTGCAGTCATTACGTACATTATTATAAGTGATATTGCATAAATTATGACGTCTTCGTTAAGCGATAAGCCTTCGAACAATTTTCGGAGTACATACAAAAATGTTACACTTCTTCACTGCTGGATGGTTACACCATCATCGGCTCGGTATTATTTTTGTTTTAATTGCCGATATTTCAAAGTTAAAGTGCAAGGATTTTAGGTTACTTTCTTCTCTCAAGCCCGACTCATGTTGATATCATAAATACTGACAATAATGTATAATTCCTTTAATAACATATATTCTCTTTAATAATGTGGTAATAATACTAATACTAAAATGTATCTGTTGTCTTCTTCGTAGCAGATTAATGTTAGCTTTTTCGGACTAAGAAGTTTCGAAGCAAAATTGGGGTTTCAAAAAGCGTAAAAATGTTATTTAATTCGTGGGAAAGCAATCCGTGACGGGAGTGTAGCTATACGAATTAATATTTACGTTTTAGCAAGCACTGTATATTGCAATAATGGAGTGATTGGTTATGCCTGTCATGCACGGCTGTGACTAACACCGTTGCCTAACCTTTGTACAAAGTTTTGTACCTCCAAATCGATCTGGCATGTTTCTGCGCCAGACACATTGAAGGTTACCTATTGAGGGCATTGATTGAGAGTAACTTTTCTATCAGCTTTAACGAATATATTGTTATCGGTAAAATAAACCTGTCAGCCACATGGTGCTTAGTCAAGATGAGTGAATCAATACCTACGTTAGATTAACCATCTGTGTTTAACTTTATATTGTAGACCCATGTTAGTGTATATGTGTGCTATATACATACAGAAAATGAACATGCGATTGATTGTCTCAGTAAAAAGACTCAATAAAAATACTCGGGTTTGTTTGTAATTATCTTCTTAAGACCGTTTTATACAAACTGTTTGATTAATCGTTTGGGGCCGTGCTCATGGTCGAAGGAATGTTGCATGGACATATGAAACGTCGACAAGTTAAATATATTATTGTGATGACGATTCCGCCTCTTCTTCCAACAGACTAAGAAAGTGATGTAATTTTGCGATAGAATCTGTTGCTCGTCTGTATCTACTGTCATACTGTGAATCAAACCGCACGGAAGCTGTGTTAGATTTCATAAAGGCGAAGTTGGCATTGTTCTCTGCCTTCAATGCAATGCTCTCTTGTCAAGCCCTGTGATCGCCTCAGTCGTTTGATCTGCTCGATGTGTAGTCGCTCCTTACCGCAATCACTGTAGCGAGCGGCGAGTTTCATGCACTCTACCATTTGATGAAACGGACTGCAAACGCCACAAAACGACTATTCATTGAGCAGATGTTTGAACTTCTACAGAAAAATTAAAAATAGCATACTTTCTCCTAAGATTGCGCAAGAACCCCTATTTAAGTCAATCCACATATTCCACACTTTCCCAAGTCAGTGATTGCTTGTTTTAAAAAGAGTACACAGCATCAAGGCGGTCTATCAGGCCTAGATAATTATATCTTACAATAAATCCATATGCGCTTTCGAGAAGCGGTTCTGGACACACTCTTTCTTCACTTGATACTATCCGCATGTCAATCTGATACAAAAATGCGCTCTTATACCTTTTGTTGGAAAGAAGCTTTTTAAAACGCGCGAAGCTTTGAACAATAAAACCTTAAATCGAAACATAAAATTTTACTGGCTTTGTTAAAAAGCAATATTATACTTTTTTATTCAATACGTCTAAGAGTTCTATTTTAATATACGCTGATAAAAAAAATCTATCAAAGTATTTAAATATTATAACATAATTTGAAGTTATCACTTCGGTAAAAATCGGCGTTATGTTTCTGCTAGTATCTATACTCCTACAAATATGTGCATTACGAAAATCTTTTACTGAGACAACACGGATTATAGGAAGATTAGCTTTTTCGAAGCATCTTCAGGTTCTATTATTGAAGGTCGAAATAGAGAATTTTATTGATGCAATTCATTTCATAACATCTAGATTTAGACTTAAAAACCCTATTGGGACATCTTGAATATTAGTAATAGATTTTGAATGCATACGTATTAAGTAATAGATATTGAGTACCTAAATCACAATAATTAAATGTCATAGTTGACTGGGCAGTTTCATACAGACCAGCAGTTGAAATTACTCTGAAGGTTGAACCCTGTTCTTTGAAGGTCTTGGTGAAACTTGCGATCACAGGTACCTGAATCTCGTCGAAACCCATCGGGATCACATGCCCCTGAAAGTAAATATTAGGGCGTTGCACATGAGTGCATCGCAATAATATTGAACATACCTTTTTTTTATAAATGTTCACTTACCGTTCACAGTGTGACTAGTATGTTCACTAATGTTATTTGTGTCTTCTTTGTACACTACTTTTTTAAATTGACATGTAAGAGCTTTTCTTAGCAGTCTTCGCAAATACCACGCGAGAGCATGTCCATACAAGGGCGTTTTATTTGTGTGTTAATTATAATGGTTGTCACGTGTATTTATTCAACTAAGTATAATTATATATATGCGTATTTAAACATTGTTTTCGCAAACACCTTTTTTGATTTGTTCCACAGAAGTTCTTCAGCAGTTGTAGCTACTTCCTAGTAGCCAAACAAACATGGCCTATTCTTTCATTGGAATGATTCGGCATCTTTATAATATATTAGACGAATAGACAGTTCAACACTAATATTATACCGGTTTGCTGCTGTCAATTGTTATTTAACCAGAAAAGCTGTTAGTCTTGCTGTAGAACGAGGATGAACGCGATCTTTGCTTGACTGCACAATTCTGGGCACTTCAAGAAAGGCTGCATCAAGAGCGTGCAATAATACTAAAGCAAGTTGGGTAAACTGTCAATACTAAATAATCAATCACCTCCCAAATTATACTCACGTAAATCATGGAAACAAGCTTTTCAGGAAAGATAAGATTATGAAGTTAACATATTTATTCTATGACGCCATAATTTTTTTGCGCACTTAACAACGCTCACTCGCAGTAGTGTGGTGTATACATTATCAAAAACAACAACTCTAGAAGTATTTATGAATATTGGCCAAACATTTTGGCTCCGTATGTTTGCAGAGATGTATCTTCTTTTGGGACTATGCAGAAATTGAAACATTACCGAATATATTTATCAACCAATATTAACTACGTCCAATAGATTTTCGCAACAAAATTTATTCCGAGGAATGGTGTTGATTTGTTGGCTCTAAACGTTAAAGTTAAAACACGCTTTAGTACTCTAGGTTGTATCCTGCCGACCAGAAACTGTCGAAAGCAACTATTCGACAGTAAAATTTGGTAGAATTAATTTAATTTCTCTATCTTTGCCCTAATTTGCCGCTTTTGTTAAAAATTTTAAGTTAAAAAAAAAAAAAAAAACTTTTAAGAAAGAAAGTTTCTTTTATGTCTACATCACGGTACAACGTTATAAACAAGTACGTCAATCAGGGTCTTTCATTCTTAGTTGATCAGCGTTTCGTAAAAGTGTTAAAATAGAGCAAAAATGTACATGCATTGTAAAGTTACACTAACATCCAGTGGCGACAACGACGGCACCGAAAATGAACAGAGAGGCACGCATCTTTACGTTAATCAACACGCTCACTTTGGTAATATCACAAAGGAATTACTAAAAAAATTCGGCAGCCAAAAAATTTCAAATTCTGAATAGTGAATGGCTCCAAGCGGTTAAATCGAATAGCGAAGCACAAATGAGCATGTACAATAGAAGAACAAACGGTTGAACAACTTAGCAAACAGAGCGAAGCATAGTCTCTTCTCCCTCTGCCAATTGTTGCCACCGCTCGAGTGAGACATTTTGTAAGCTGGTCGAATCAGATAGGGGCTTGATAGGTGTGAGGGACAGACGCCGAATGTGAGAGGAAGAAGGTACAGTGGCATGTGCGATTACAGTAACGTACTGTGGGGTGGAGCGATATATCGAATTAAGTGGATGAAATTGAAGATAATACTCCTGCAGACTGTATATATTTGCCACTTATCAACATACACTTATATGGATGTCACGAGCATGACTACGTTAATAGCACTAACTCTATTACTAGTATTATTATTATTATAGGTTGACATTTCCGTTTAATATTAAAAATATTTTTTAAGTTCACGTGCTGTTAGCAAGCGCGGGTACGTTTTAATCTGGTAAATTCTATGTAGTCGCATATAAGGGCTGAGTACAAAATAATTAGGACAAGAAACACTTACATTATGTTTACTGAAATAATATTAAGGCTCGATGACGGGTGGTATATATACATACGCATACATCAAGGTACAGTCAACATTATCGGAGTATGGTCGTTGCACCTTTTCTAAAACATCGCATCAATGAAGTCCTTCAGGAGTTACCGAGATGTCCCTCGTGACAAAAAAGCGGCAATGCTCATTATAGCCCTCTCTTTTACTCAATTCTTTTCAACGACGCGGGCGGCAACTCGATTTCTTTACCTCACGACACGTAAGATATGATTGACTTCAGCTACTGCATGTGCAGCACCAGCATTTAACGAATTTACTTTGTTCCGACGAAAAATTACATTTCGCAGCCTTCTGGGGATTCAACTTCTACAAAAAAGAGAAAAAAGCTATTGTCCGAATGACGCCACATACTGTCGAAAATTAGCATTCAAACGCCGAAATGAAATGGTATATCAATGAATTAGTAGTATGAAAGTTGCAAAGATGGCAAGCATATAATAAAAACTATATGTGCACTATTTCAGCAGTCCATTGGTTTATCTCTACCAGTAAAAGCTTTCAGTTTATGTTTCGTAAATCGCCTCGCAACTTCTGTGATTGTACGGGTGCATAATATTGTGATGTTAAGTTTTGGTAATTGTGATAGTAAGTTGAACAATATTGCAATCACAATGACTGACAATGTATTATTTTATTTATATCACGTATTATCACATTTCAAAAAATAGACAATGAAGTATATATTAGACATAAATTTCCACTTTCTGAAAACGAAATTTAGAGAGTGAAGCTTCATCACGGAAAGTCTCAAAAAGTGGTCGTCTTCTTACGTATGCTACTTGCATATCAAAACTTTCAATATTTAGGCCAATGCAGACGCTCTAACAAAAATACCATTTGTTTTTAAAACATGGGGTGTTACGTTATGAGTGAATTTAAATCCTAGAGGAATATATCAGTATCTCGTTGACTGAGTAGTAAATAGGTAACTGAGTTAAGTGAGCTGACATCCATAAGCATTTTATCGTTTCTGGTCCTCTTTTAAAGTTGCAAGCTTCTTATGAAATCCATTTATTCATATCGGGGCAGTACAACACTTGTTCTTTGAACTGAATCTATTCTCCTAGGGCTCGAACCCAAAGACGCATGATGGTGCCGCGGTACTATTACTGCGTTGCGGTGTCCCTGGACAGGAAGGTCTTCGGCGCGTTCATTGCACACCAAACATTAGTTGTGTCAAAATGCGATAACTCATTTAGTCGTAGACAGCATTTGCATGTATACATTTATATACGAATGGGGCCATTTTTGTACAGATGCGTAGATGCATTGTAATTTACGTTCACAGCACACTCCGTTCACCGAGAATCGCTCTCACGCTTAGAGTCCATTACCCTTTATAACTGTACGAAAGTACATGAGCTAAATTTAGTCGAGGATTTTTTAAAAGATGAGTCTTAAATTTATCACTTTACAAATTAATAATAATGGCAACTAATCCTCTTTATATCCAGAAGCAGGTACACGCATCCTCAGCTAAAAAAAAAGTAAGTTTTTACAAATTTTTTTTACAAGACGGGCCCCACATAAATGTAAATATGCACCGGCGGTGATCGAACCCGTGTACCTACGTGTCTCTTTCGGTAGCAAGGCACATACGAATGCCACCGAGCTCGACGCATGTGGGTTCTGGAAAAGCTTAACCTGTAAAACCGGTACGACGTTTGTGCCGGCGAAACCGAGACCCTTTATAAGCATCAAGATATTGTGCTAACAAATGAGTTATTTCTCGCAATGCTTAGGAAGATTATTTTGGCTGCGACAACGCTACAGTGCTTGTTGAAAAGTCCAAATTCAGCTATATGTGTCAATCCAGGCAATGCTTTCACAGTTTGGTTGTCCAGAAACCGGTTTTAAATGTCAAGCGAGCAGACGATAAGGTTATGATAAGTGTTTTTAGACGGCCATACATTTGGTTCAGGCGCTTGTAGAACAAGTATATTGAAGAAGTCAACTGTATTCACAGATTTCTCCTATTTATCGCAGCGAATATATATCAGTGTAAAAATATAAGTGCTGCTGACCCTCTTATTTAAAACATTTTTCAAATGTTCTTGAAATCGATTAGCCAAGCCATTGTGGCTTAAAACCTTTAAAAAGGTAGTAGTTGGTAATCGAGCAGGCCGGTTTACTAACTAATTTAAAGACAGCTGCCTCAAAGGCAACCGAAATTCAGCTCCTCGAGTGCTTCGAGCCGCTTAAAGCTCGTCTGCATTCCCAGTGAAATCACTTAAGCTAAATTTACGCGTATCTCGTAGGAAGAGCTCGCGCGACTCGACTCAATATGACTCAAGAAAGCTCACGACTCACTTGAGTGTGTAGCAGCATAGGCTCTAAGATCTCTCATTGGCGTATGGCATATTTAAAAAAAAACCTGCCGATCTCAGTTACATCTGTCGCCAGTCTAGGATGAAGCAGGACTCTTCCTTCCAAGCACTCACACCGCACGCAATGCTGTAGACTGGGCGACACAACAGTGTTGTAGTTTCTTCGTTCTGAAATTCTACGACCGACTGCATTTCACGACTGAAATGCGCGGATAGCTTGCGGACACGGCATCGATAGTTTCAATCGCGTATGAAGCTTCACAGTCCGTCACGGCGATGTGACTATCTCGAGTCAGCTTAAAAATAGAAGCATAGCAGTATATGTATGTATAGGAAGGTAGAATGAGCTTAAAAAGCTGGATATCCGCGAACATAGCTAGGACATCATACACTTTATGTTGCGAGATCAGGGGACTATTCAAAAGAAGTGGGTCGAAACCAGTGGCACTCATGGCGATAGAGAAATGGAGAGAAAGAGTACGAAGGATAGGAAAAGCAGGTTGGTCCATTGCAGTCTTCGATCGGAACTCTCGAAGGTTACTCGTGAGGTTCTGCTAATAGTGATGATGATGTTGGTGACATATGTGTTCTACTGGTCAACTTCGCAGACTTGAAATTCAGGTGGAGGAAAGGCGGGGGAGGAGAGAATCCGAAAGAAGGGATTCGCGAGCGCCACGCTCCACTATGGTGAACACTATTACCATGTTGCCAGTAAGGACGGTTGTGATGTGCATCAACGGATAGCCGTATGTGGGTCTCGGGGTCACGACCTAAGCGTAGGGTTGTTGCTTCACGGTTAACGCTACTTTGTGCAGACGGAGGCGGGCCCAGCTCCTTCTACTGTGTTCATCGTTTTTCTCACTTTGGCCTCGATATGCATGGTTAAGCCACTGTAGAGAAGTAATGCGTGGATACTGCATACTGACAGAAGTGTGCGTATGACTGTGTACCGGTGCCCCGCTCGAATCAAGGGTTCAAACCCCTGGACGTTCTTCCACTCTAGCGCCACACCCACCCTCTTTTTTAACTGAAAAGGATTTTTCAGTGTAGGTTACCGCACCCAGGGGAGGCTTTCACAAGCTCTCGCGAACCGACGCACATATATGTGAGCTATGCACACACGTCACCGAGTAGCTAGCTGGTCGGACGACCGACCTGTTGGCTACCTCTTATTCACCTCCTCCCCGGACTTTCTCACCCCATGCATTTTTAAGTGGACTGTGATTACCGCTGCTTGTTTGCAACGATGATTCTCTGCACGGTACGCGATGGATGTTCACCTCTGATTACGTGAATAATTCATTAGCACTCATTCCCAGCAATCACTCTACCGTTTTCCAATATTTAACGTTACCGGGTAGACTTCTTCGTTTCAAAAATAGTTTTTCTTTTCAAATTATTTTTGTAGATTGGCCTAAGAGTTATCTGGTAAAGCGACATTTTTTCGATCTAATCTAAACTTCGTGCTAAAAACCCGAGGTGTAAATTCCTAGGTGTTTTTGGATCCAGCCCCACATATATAAATTCTTGCTGCTTCTGTAAATTATTTGCTTATTTTAATAGTCGATCGTTCATCTATGAATACTTTTTTTGGAAGCTGGTACAGAAGAAAATACATGAGTCGTTTTTCGTTCATTGATGTTTACTTTATAAACCCTAGAAGTTTGCGCTATTTTGTAACACAATATACTAAACAACGACATATGTCTATCGTTCTGTCCTATCGTCTGTAATATTTACTATATTTTTATGGCCGACTGGGAGGAATGTGCAATCTCGTACTATTTCTGAAAGACAGCCTTGGATGAGTGAAGGTAAAGATTAATGAACAGTTTTATTATCCACTGCTCATCGCTCCTAGCATAGTGGATAAATCAACTATGTACTTTGTGTAGAAAACTCTCTTGATTGATATACTAATGGGCCGTTGAATCCTAGACTGCTTACAACCTGAAGGTTCGATATTTTGATTGTCTATGGATTTCTGTTAGACATTCGAGTAATGTGTTATAATGTTATACAAAAGACGTGAGTATAAGTTGAGAAAATAATCGGCTTCATATATTATCTAGGTAAAGCGATGTGTGAAAAAGTAAAAAATAATCGTAGATATTAGGCTGCGGCAAGGGAACAGACAAGAAGGTGAGTTTAACAAACTAAAACATGGAAAAATTAGGAAGCAAGTTGCCTGTTTGAACTGCTTTAAGAATACTGTAAGTTCGTCTTGTTTATTCTGTATCAACTGTACCCATTCGTTGGCTGCCTATGTAGCAAAACTTTCATAAACTATTACTTTGAACTTTTTATAAAAAAAATGCTAAGCTAAATCCGAAGTCGGAAATTATGTGGCAGAAATAAGCTTAGTTCTGACTACAGTATACATTTAGATGATATAGGTTCAAATTTCAGCGTCACCTTTTAATAGATTTGTTTCTCGGCGCCTGTTTAACCAAGCTCCATCCTTAAGTGGTCTTAGAGTTATTGCAAGACTTATAAATCCTAATCGCCACAGGTTGTGATTGCCCCTTAAGCTTTCTGTGCAAAGCAGTGGAAACCGAACGCCGTGTGTAATACGAAGCGCGTTTTCGAATTCATTTATGATTTATCGGTTCAAATCTGCGATTAAAACTTGTAATACCAGGAATTTTACTATGATCACGTAG
Organism: Tropilaelaps mercedesae; assembly: GCA_002081605.1. Lineage (NCBI taxonomy): Eukaryota > Metazoa > Arthropoda > Arachnida > Mesostigmata > Laelapidae > Tropilaelaps > Tropilaelaps mercedesae. The sequence goes on from MNPL01026470.1 coordinate 9,319, forward strand.
CACTTGGCTATAAAAATGAATCGAATATGCATCTCCGTTATATTGTCTTATATAGCAGTGTAATCCCCTTTTCAATCTATGTCAACAATAATTTGTGCGAATTTCATCAGCCTTGGTTATACACAGAGCGCTTATCTTTCACAGAACGTAATAGCAATTCTTCCTTAATAGGAATATTGTTATCGTTGAATGCAAGTGTATGACCTTATTTTACACGTCTGATTGTTCACAATTTCGTTGAAACTTCAGTGTGCCACCAGTGCGATTTCATAGCGGCTAAGCCGCGGATTTCAAAGCTTCAGACATGCGAAGAATGTTTCTTCGTACGGTGATATTTGATGTGCGTTAAGAAACACCATCATATATGTATTTGTTCGTCTTTTACCGTTGTCCAATTTCCTCCCGAGCTTCAAGATTGTTCTACAAGCAAAACTCTTGTCGAGATGAAATTCATAGAACTCTACCTAAGGCATGTGGAATATTATTGTTTCTTTATTTTGAAGCGAAAAGCTGTTCGAATACTGTGCGACATGGTGTTCAATGCATTTTTTACCAGAGAAGTACTTAATGAAATAGACACGCGGGAGACATTTTGCGCTATATTCGGACCATCGCATGGGCAGGAGTGTGTCTTTTGACGTGTATTTTTGACTAGTCTTTTTTGTAGGTGATGTCCCACACTGAGTCGACTGCCATCACCGATTAGCCATTGGTTGCCATTGCTGATGCTTTTACTAGGCATCTGAGTAACGAAGAACTGCTTGCATCTGCGTGAGCCCCTAACTCTGCGGAGTTGGCGACTACATAGATCAGTATGACGTGGCCAATGTGCGGTGTAGCGGCTTTCTGATAGCACTGTTGTCCCGCTTCGATACGTACTTAGATCCCTTCCCAGACTTCACTTCGACAAAAATAAGCAAGACCCTCTGGTCGCATATCTGGTTGCTCTTTTGACGGGAATGCCGCTTTTCGAAGCTGGGTGGTCTTTGAAGAGATTCGAACAGAGCGTATCTGGATGACAATTCGTCACATCGTGTCTGTCATCTACTGAAGCTTGTTCATCATCATTTACTCATCGTAGGTGCAATTTTGTAGGGTCGTATGTTGTTGTCTCTGAGTATGTAAAAACTAATGCCTAGGGCTGAATCTACCAGAAGTAAGAATATATACTTTCTATTTATAAACAACCATCGGCGACAAAAACTAGCTATGATGTACAAAAACTACGATATAACAGTCTAAGGTTCAATAGATTCAATTTCTCCATTTTAAATTCTTCATTTACCATAATGATGGATATGTAAACTGTATCTGCCATTTTGCATTTCGTATTCTTCCGGAAGCGCTGTCTTTGGGTTGATCTCATGTGACGAGAAGTGAGCGAATATGTGTTCCGATGTCAGCGTATATGACTGACGACATAATTATATCCAAATTACATGCGCGCTACCGACCTTGGATTTGCAATGCCTTTAGGTCACACATATTTAAATCCTTCAGAAGATCCAACCAACAGTTTCAATGCGTCAGCGTTAGTTAGTGCTGATTCCCGTTAAAATGTATCAGTTGAACACCTTCTATCATAGCCAGGTAATGGTTAATTATTTATTTTGAAAAGGTGCGTTGTGTGTTTATCTAATGAATATAAAGCTTAACAAAGCACATGGAACATTTGCATGGAATTTTTAAATGATATGTCGGTATGTGAGCATAGAGCTATACTGAGCTATTGTGTAGCATTTAGTTGAACTTTGAGAAATTATTACGCATAACTACAGATGTAACCTAAAGAGTTGTATATGACGGGGGCTTGCAAAAGGTCTCTTTACAACTGAGGATCATTGTAAAGTTTCTTAGTTTAATATCATTTATTACTATCGTATGAATGTTTTTTTCGTTCGGAACAAAATGCTATATGAACTAAAATTTGCCAAAGATGAGCCAATAGTTACCGTGCGACAGGAATATCGCAACAACTGTATACAATTAAAAGGCAAATGCACTCCTGAATGTACAGTACAATGTAAATGCTGGTTTACTGACGAAACTGAAGTCATTATAAGTTCTCGTAAAGGTTACAATAAAAAAGTGTCATTTACCTAATATATATATATATATATATATATATATATATATATGGAGAACCGGTTATTAGCTACAATGACACTTAAGGTAAGATAAGGTGATATCGGGGAGCTCTGCAATTCACTCTCTCAACATTCGTGTAAAGTATCGTGTAGATAATTATAAATCGGAGAAGATAGTCAATCGCTAAACATATAAAAGTCTCACTTTCAGAAGCTTGAGTGAAATGCTCAAAACATTTGAAACATTCAACTTACATACAACATTAGTTAGTTTTACCACGTGAAGTAATCGATCTATAAATGTAAATTTATCATTAAATCGCTTACTTTTATTAGATTATGGAACTTACGATTTTAGAATTGTAGGGATTCTCTCTTACAAAAGATCATTCAAAAATAATCTGGAAATCATGGTCCACAGGTGATTGCATCTGGTTCACAATTTTTCTTTTTCTTCACGCTTTTTATTTCACAGAATGTTTCGTCATCGGTCATAGACAGGTTATCTAGGATTGCGATATTAATTCAATGCAGGGTCCTAATCGATCGTCACATTCGCGTTGCGCAAAAGCTAAATGGAGCCATATACATATATCAAAGCTAGTTGGCTACTATTCACTGAAGATACTACAGAGTACATGAGTATGGTCCGACAAAAAGGATAGACCAGATTTCAACATTGAGTGGGATATTTTTTGTCAGCAATTTGGTAGGAATGATTGTTTACTGATTTGGGCTGTTTTGTGAACTGGCTATACCTGCTTTCTCGGAAGTATTTTACAAGTATAATAGAGCAATCTACTTCATTTTTTGAAAGTGTTTTATCTATCAATTATTCGAGACCTCCTGGTTCCATCCAGATGGGTGTGTACCGATCCGTAGCCATATCAGTTGTTAATAATTTCGAAATCAGCTTTGCTGGAGGGTTAGCCCCATGTTGCTGCTCGCACATGGTGCAATTTCATGTTTTTGCCTCTGGCTATTGTCGAATTATCAATCTAGTGTTTGCTGTCAGTTGTAACTGTGGTGACATTTCCGCTCTGACTTCTCTTGAGACTGACATTCAGCTTAGCGCTGCGTATTCGTCATGTTTCTCCTTTTGAGCTAGATTCTGCAAGCTGTGTGTTGTGGGTTTGTACTTTGACTATTCTTTTGCCTTTATGCGACTTTGAGTGAACAGTCACAACGGAGGATCCCATTCATTCTAAATGTAGAGCAGGCTGAAGACGAAGCAAATGGCGAATGATGCTGTAGCACAACTACTACTAAATAAAGCTCAAGGGGCTAAGATAAATGGTATTCACCACCTCTAGCATTCTTATCACCAGAGCAGCTTGGTTCGTTTCTATGTGCGTTACATCACTTCATTCCTGTAAATTTCGAGTAGCAATTTTAGGAGGTTGAATCGTCCCTAAAGAACGTTGTCTAAGATATCTTACTCCCGGCTATCCGTCTACATTCTGGTTAAAAGGAGCCTGTTTAAGAAAAGAATAGGTTCGCACGAGAGTAGAAAAGACTGCATTGTCGCAAGACCTTGTGAGGGCGAGGAGTTACGATCTCCTCTCCCACCTTCGGCTCAAGACCTCGGCGCGTACACCGTAAAATGTCATTGGATAACTTGATCACCAGAAATGGAATACGGGTACTTCTTTGATCAGAAAATGGCGTACGACAAGGCCATGGAAGCTAGAAAGGTAGGGCTTTAAAGTAATTTCTCTACTCTTTAAAAAATAATTTATCTCAAACCGTTCATTGGTATTACATAAAAGCGAATTTTTATACCATGAAGCTTATGGTATACTAACCTTTAAAGTCGATGTATCTTGTACAGGTGCTGAAGCCACTGATGGAGAAGAAACGTCGTGCTCGTATCAATCGGAGCTTGGGAGAGCTACGCAAATTTCTTTTGAACTCAGGTATTCGTGACAAGAAGCTCGACCCGGAAGGATCATGTAAGCGTGTTGAAAAGGCTGACATACTAGAGTTAACTGTGCGTTTTCTACACGAGAGGCACATGGACTGCGGTGCAGGACCCGAGTCTAACAAAAACGAACCGTCATCTATTTCAACATCACCAGAACCGCCGATACCAATGCCCTTGTTGGAGGCATTTCAACAAGAATTTCAGGACTGCATGGATTCTACTACCATCATAAGAAATACCCCGTTACGGAACAGAAGGAGAATTCTAGACCTTAAAGGCGAATCTTCAGGCGAGGAAAGTGATGAAGACAGGAAAGATGCTGTTCAAGTAGTTCCCAGAAGTTCACACATGTGGAGACCTTGGTAAATACTGTACTGTACTGTGAATAATCTTATGGTAGATTGATTGTGGTATGACTATACACTTTCAGGAATAAGTCAAAAAGCTTTGTGCGGTGAGTGGAACTGTGACTGGTGCACGCCAACACATTGAATGCACCAGTAACAAACCGTCGCGTCTGCTCCCTGGAGCTAAGAAGTCTAGTTGTTATACAATTGCCATATCAACATTTATAATTAGTATTGTCTTGCTATAATTAATCGATATGCTTGATGATAGGTGAGTTTTCCGTTGAGCATTTGTGTTTTATAATGAAAAAACATCAAACTCGAATGACATTGTCATATGCTGTGATAACAATAAATGGCAACTTGTGGTGGATAACAGCGGCATATTTTGTACGGATATTTGACATTCTTGACCCGATCTAAACAACATACAAGATTCATTTTGCTATACCTTGGTTACTGAAGCTGTCCAGCAATATTAATGAGCTATACGTGCCGGTTTGTATGTTTATAAGCATGTAGCTTGATTCTGCATTTGGTATCTTATGAATATTTAAGCCTTTATTTGGTGCTGTGTACTTGTCGTCGTCCTTCGAACTGGTTGGCCAAAAGTACCGGAGTCAGAACAAGTCAATATAAGATACTAATGTAAGTTTTAATATCAAGGGTTGCATTACATCAACATGCTAAGCACATAAAACCGAAGTAATCTTTGCCTCCAAATAAATGAAGTCAGATTGGTCACGCACAATACGTGAAAATAGTAAAATTAGATCTGGATAACCTCGAACACAGCAGTATTATAAGCAGTCAAGTCTTAACTCGACGTCTTCTTGTTTCGTGCTATGAAAGTGCTAGACTTTGCTAAAGCACCCTTCCGGTACATCAGCATGTTTATATAAGCAGTTAAAAGCCACCCTGCAAAATCTGTTGTTCTCTGTCGTAAGTTGGTCCTCGTTCGTACTAAATTTGATCTTCCATATCAAAATCCATCTTATCAACTTTCCTTTACACTCATTAGTGATCATTCTCATTGGTCGAATAAAGCAAATCCTCAACTACTGGGGAAGCCTGACGTGAAAAATGGCCGTCTTTACCTTTTATATTGCTTATAAGACGTAACGACGCAAAAAAGCTTAAAACCATTCTGCTGAACGATAAATAATACAAAAGTTTCGTGGTCGCACATACAACATATCGTTGTACCGGCACTATTTTTCGCTAATAAAACTTCTTTGCTCCTGAGAGAATTACAAGAAAATATTAGATAGGTTTTTACGTCGTACGATTTCCTTTAAATATATTGCATAAACGCTAATGTTGGCTTTCTGGCTAACACGTATAGGAGCACGATTTTGTTAAAATGAAGTAGAATGCAATGAATATCTTACAGCTAGAAGGTCTGACTATGTTTGACTAACTGATACTCCTCACTGTTAATCTTTGGTAATGGAAACTGGAGACATAGACTTTCGAGTAAGCCAGGCACGTTGCACACAAACTTAGAGTCAAATAGCAGATTTAGAGTCAAATAACTGAACAGCAAATTATGTTCCTTTATTGCTGCGCCTACCATTGCATTCCCCATTAAAATGGTGGAGTAAAAATCACATGTCGGCTACAACGGTGTCAGCTAGTTTGGGTCGAAAAATTTCGATACCCGAAGTGATTCTAGTAAAAACGTTTTTGTTGCATTACATAAAAAATCTAAAATGTGCGTCTTTCATAGCGATACTTTTTTCTGAACAAACTCTCCAGCTAGAACATTGTCACTTATGGTAAATATCTCATAAGCCCTTGTCATTGTGCTATCTTAAATTGTGCTTCAAATGTCCATGATATACAATTTTGATTGACGGAGGTTATATTCCAAGCAAATCACTCAAAAGTTATGGGTAGATGAATCTGAACTTTTAGGACTTATAATGTGAGGTGTTTGTGAAGCTTGAGATTTTCAACCAAGAATTTATTAACCTTTTAAACATCTTCTTCGTCTGACATAATTAGGCTGACCAGTTTAAAGCTTCAGAGAGCGCTAGCTGAGCTCACCTGTAATAACGCATGTGTTCGCCGGTACTCCTTGGGCGTAGTGCCCAGCGGTACATGATGGTATATCAAAGTCCATGCATGCAAAGAATATGTCCTATTCCGAATACTCGTAACGAATCACAGAAATCTACGAACTTTCATGAGGATAACTGTTGCTTTATGCATAATAAATACATAACATTCTAATTATATTATGTTAAACGATCAGAGGATACACGCGACGTTCTGTTATTCAACAGTCCACTAGCCTAGTGGCCTCAATTTAGCTAGCCTATGTTTTGTTCAATACATAGTTTTCCTGTGCTTATATGAGATAAAACATGTTTTGATAGTAAACGGTGCTTCAGCGTGGAAACACTGTTTTGGCTTTTGTGTGCACATCTTTTATATGTACAACAAAGTCGTGAACCAACATAATTCCAATGTCTATATATATTAAGAAGCGAAATCACAACCAGTGTCCATTTTTATCACCTTTAAATAACAGCTTTTGTAGCTCCTGTTGCTCTTCTTAAGTTAGGTTGTTTCATGTGATTGCGTAAAGTTTGTATGAAGACACTTTTCGCTAACTACGCTATTTGTACTGTATCAATTGACACTATAAAAATATTTTGCAGAGAGTTTAAGCTTCTACTAAAGAAAATTTGTTTAGATGTTGCGTACGAAAATCATTACCAAAGCATAGTACAGTGGAAAAGTTTTCTGAAGCTTCTTTCGATATTAGTTTCGTTTGGTAGCGCCCCGGGCCCCTTGGCCAGATGGCGATGGAAATAGCGAAATAAAACGCACACAATTGCTCGTCAACCGAAAAATCTTAACGGATTAGGTAACGCACTTTGACATGCACTAGTGACGAGGAAAACGACAATTACGAATTTGATCGCTTTTTCTGTGTAACAGGGGTTGAAGTATGCACTAGCCATACTAGTTAAGTCAAGCAGGGCTGCCATACGCAAAACGATTTCGTTTATAAGAAAACTTCCCGTCAACATTTGCGCTTCTGCAAGAAAAGGTTCCTCACTGGCGATCAAAGTTTAGAATATATTAGTCGCTCGGCTACGCGCTCAAACTGCGGCGCAAGCAACGAGTGTGCCACTAGTCGAAGCATTTCTTTCAAAAAGATCGTGGCTGTTCAGGCAGCTACTTTTGTGTCCGAGAACGCACCGGGTGTATACCACGAGATTTTCAAAAAGGTTGTAAATCTCAACGCAATCCGTTCAGTGCTGTAAGTCGCGCTGACTCTGCGCACTTCATATAAGTTGTCCAGATACCCTGAAGAAAATCACAAGGCGGACAACGGTCAGCCAGAAAGAGACAATGATCAAAATTTACGAGGTGAAAAAAGATCTGTTATCCCTAAGTTTACTATCGAAAGGCTTACAACACCTCCTTTTTACATTTTATTGCTTATATTTACTGCCAGATTTAGAGTTCAACTAATTGAATATGAACGAAGTGTAGCGTAATTTCGGTAAAATACAAATTTATTTCTATTGAGATCTTCCCTTGAGGATGGCATATGTTCAAGTGGATCTTGAGGGAACTTGGTTAAACCATGCAGAACATCTCTTAAGTTAGTACAAATGGGTTCGTAGATAGCTTTAATCAGAGCCTTAGCAAAAAGGCGGTTGTCAATTGATATTGCCATATAAGGATATATCAAATTTTGTTTTCAATAATCTCAGCTGGCGGTCGTCGGTTATAATATCCTTAATCTTATGGCACGATCCTGCTGTATCGAAATGCCCATTGTTTTGCTAAGCACTATGATAGAGTTTTTCTATGTGATAACAATCTTAGTTAGGCGTTCATAAGGACGGACCCCATAAGGACTCGGCCGTTGCTCCATCAGACCGTATCATGTGGTGGAGTTAAAGGACGGCAAAAATTAACAAGAATACGATATTATGCTTCTTAATGAGTAAATAAGCGGAAATTTGAGTTCTTTTGGCATCAAGTTCACTTGGCCCTTCACTCGCCAGATTTAAGCATAATATTTATAAGAGATACAACAACACACCTATCTGATAGATCAGTATAGTGTGCAAAAATAATGCAAAAACTGCTACTGTGGACGTTAAATGTTGGCTGATGGTCAGCCTTAAAAAATATTAGAGATCAGTATAGTGTATACACAAGACCGTTTATAGGGGATTCCTCAAAGGGAAGTCCAAACAACCTGATTTGAAGAGAGTCCGCAAAACAAACAGGTCAGGAAAAATAAAAAAAGAAACCTATGTACTTCGTTTTTTAACTTACAACAAGCGCTTTTTTCGTTTACATTAAATTTGCTAATGCGACCTAACGAGGTACATGAATTTCATATTACTCAATAGGTCATGAGGTATAATTGTTCCCAGTAAACGTATTTTAGCTATATCAAATCATTTTTTCTTTCCGGTTCTCCTTTTTCTCTGGCAACATTTTGAAGATATTTATGACTAATAATGATCATAACAATATTAGTAATTTAGGGCCATTTGCATAGCCTGTGTGACTCAAGCGAATCGTTCCAAATTTGAGTTCCATAGGCAAGTACGTTTTAAGTACACCAATGTGTCCATTTGGCAACTTTCATAATGCGCTCGTGGGTATTGCTGTCACTTACAATATATAATAGGGTCTTCTCGCGCTTTTTTTGTTTGATTTTCGAACAGCGTCGATCAATTCATGTCATTGCTTCTAGCCGGTATGCTGTACGCGTAAGCATGTTTGCTACATGTTCCAATGTGCATGCATAAAAACATTTGTGTGGTGGCGGCATTTGTTGCCACACCCTTTGAATCAAATCAAATACTGTTTTATTGAAGTCAAGTTTATAGCTAGCTAGGTGGCTAATGCTAACTGACACAGAAGTAACACACTAAACGTGCTGGTGTTATTTTTGGCGGTAGTTTTTTATTGTGAAGTCGTCATATGCGAAAGGTTTGCCTGTCTATCTGATATGAACTTGAAACTATAGTGACGGAGACTGCTATTCAATCCCACACAGATGGCACTCTTCTCGTCGAGGCACTCATTAGAAAGCATTGGTTTACTATTAACAGCGTTAAGATTTTAGAATTGTAAGTACGTTATAACCGACCCTTTCTTACCACCTCAACGTTACATCTGTAAAATGCTTTCACGAAACTAGCCCACATAGGTTTGCAGTGAATAAATGTATTTTATTCATATTATCTGCCTCAGGCAAGCACTAAACCTCGTTATGTCAATGAGAGTATTTAAAAAACAATATCAGGAAATATAAAGCAAGACATTACGAATGCAAGCGACAAGACCAGAAAAGGTGCGACTCTTAGACAGGCCAATGAACCGATTGCTATTTCTAACCTTTGGTATTAAAACGATAGAACGTTATCAGGCGGAATGCGAGAACCAGGGAACACCTGGAAGCTTTCTCCTTTCTTCAGTTTACGGCATATTTTTGTTCGCTTTGACTGTCTGCCAGATTCCGACTGATTATTCTAAGTCATTTACATCATATAGTGTCGGCCATAGCTTTGATCGTAATAGAGGAAGTTAGTTACGGCTGAATTGTTGTACAAATGTCTGCCCATCTCTCACTCGATTCTCCTCTATACCCCACCACTTTTCCTCACAAATCATAACTTTGTAGAGCATACACGTTATACAACGCTTTGAATTTACACAACTGCCATGACAGAACATAACAAGGAGAAAATCGAGCTTCCTCTTCTGTCCCAATGTACCCTGAGCGACTCACCCCCCTTCAGTAAATCGTTCTACACTCTGAATGCGTGCAAATTCACCGGCACCAGTTCAGCCTGAGCATATCCACATTGCGGTGTTGTGCATTCACCGTATTGTAACGCTAAGCGCGATCGTCAGTGAGTTCTTTGGCGGTTCGTCTCAGCTCGGATGTAAACGATCGAATCGATTCGGCTTGTTGCGGGTCGTCGAAAGAATCGCAAATGTACACAGCGTTACACTAAAGGGTAAGTGGTTAGAAAGGAGAAGCTAGATCGACGAAAGCCAGACGACGCATTCTGTGAAGAGGTGCGCAATCGTTCAGCACGAAGCGAACCTCGCATTAGCACACAAAGAAGTATAGTAACGCAAAAGAAAAAAACAGAAAAGAGAGAGCTATGCCTTTGTTAAATGTTCAAGTCAATGGAGAATTTTGTAGAAGACCAATGACTATACTCCCTTGTTCCGTAGCAAAAAGGGTCGTCGTCATACAGCGCACCGAAGTCAGCCGATATTTATAATATATCCCCATAACGAAGGTAGTGAATCGGGGTTTGAAACCAACGGGTCCAAACGATGATGGACGATCCTCTAATGGATGACCAACTACAGTCGGTCGAGATTGGTTTGGATTTTGTTCGAGTTGTTTTTTTGCATTTATTTAAAATGGCGACATAACTTTCCATAATCGATTACAGGTGCACGATGCAATTTTGCCCAAAAGTGTTCCGCTAGATGCTGCAGGGTTAGTATAAAGATAGTGTTCCTCGTGTTCCTCCGATGTTGGTAATCGGGGTGAAGAGCATCGTATTTACCTTTATCTTAGATAACAACTGTTACAATCTGTTTAGGCAAATATTTATCAGGTTTTTTTTTATTAAAGCGCTGCAATATATCTTATATTGTCCAAACAATTTTGTGCATGTCAGCTAAAACAGTTAAGATCAATCTGAGTTTGTACCTGTTTTTACGAGCTGCATATCTAGTATATATATGATCTATAGGTCGAAATACAATAAATATTGGAACGCTCACCCATGACTCTACACTTTATCCACTTTGCCTGTGTTTTAATCTGTGTACATGATTTAAAGATACATGTAACACTTCCATATATAAAAATAACAGAAACAGCCGATTACATATCAGATTCGTTATTGCTCCCTGCAATCCTCCACCCCGTTTTCGTGTATCTACTGGTTCTACTAAATTTTCGAAAAAACTGTATTTCGTTTGCCATTGTTCCCATCATTTTGTGCTTCCACCTTTTTTACAGCAATTTGTCCTTTTTTAGTTCACATTTCACCAAGGGGTATGAAAAGCTTCAAAATCACAGGAAATATGCATATCTTCAATTTTGACAATCTGGCACCTAGACCTGGCACTATGGCTTCTTGGTCAATGATTTGTTAATGATCATGTGCGGGTGGAACAGTAAACTCATTTATTAAAAAACAGCAATTATTGGTGTCGGACAAGCAATTCGACTCCCACGAGCCTTGACAGAATAGTAGGTATTTGCTCCTATTGGGAGAATAACACTATACGGTTGCACGGACTTATGTGGCCTGTCACACTCAATTCATGTACATGAAGATTTGTTACATTAACAGAGAGTGTTTCCGTATCTATTGAAAAAGAATATCTAGCAAGGAGTCTCTCCCTTGGTTGCCTGTTTTTCTGGCACTTTTCAAATTCACCTTAACAACGAAAGCAAGGGCGCTAATTTATATTTTATTTTTTTAAAACCTGACCATCAGCCAACATTTAACGTCCACGGTAGCAGTTTTTGCATTACTTCGTAATACGGACCCCGTATAAATGTAAATGTACACCGGCGGGAATCGAACCCGTGCACCTACGTGTGCCATTGCCGCGCCTAATTCTGAAACCGCGATATGGTACAAAGTTCAGCATCCTGATAGCCATTAGATCATAAGTATGTCTGCTTACGTGTTGTCCTCTATAGGTTGGTAGATTTTTCTTTCCTAATATGCTAATTCGTAGGTGTTTTGCTTGCTTACAGCGGCTTGTTTCTCAATGTCTTTACTGGACTTACCTATTTGATGTGCACCTCTTACTGTCATCTGTATGAGATATCCAAACATTGATGTAGTTCTTAAACTTAACTGCCTTCTCACCCTCGACTCATTTAAATCCAGTGTCTCTTGTAATGTTTAGTATTGCCCTTGGCTACATGCAACACAGCACTCCGTTAATCCTATACAAGTATCATAATTTATTTTTCAAGAGCAGTCGATAGCAATATTTCCAGCCCAGGTTCGGTTCCATCGGATAATTCTGTGCATCTATGGTCCATCTAACAACCTTCGACAGGAGCACCTCTAGTTAGTTCTTGGTTGAATGCGACATAGTCACCTCAGCATTACCTAATTAAATTGGGAACAGTCATTTCCTTTCGTATATTCTTGTACATTCGAATTTGCTAAACGTCTAGAGACACTCGATGTAAAGATGTCTCAACACAAACGTCCTTCTCTTCTCCAAAATCAATTTTCGCTTACTAATTATGTCAAAGCACTTTTACGGCGTTTCATTTGGTGATTTCTGCTCTTAAAATTAATGTAGGCTTTTTGTAAATATCGGAATCACCCTCTTAATTGAATTGAGCGTCAGCGCCAGTTTCCATGCTTCCATGCTTTTGCCGTAAAACGGAGTGGACACCATATAAAAGATTCAGATGCATGCGAGTGCACAATATATTATACTACTGTCATCCTTTCTTCCCTTCCGGAATCCATATTACATCTTTCCCAATACTTTACTCCCTTCTATTCGAATCTTTACATTGCACACAAAATTCTAGCAAGAAATCTGCACGTCATATTCTTCAAAAAACTTGTTTTCGCCAAGTGGATTTCAAATGCTTCCACGTAATTAACCAGACAGTACTTGTGATCGGCATTGTGCCAGGACGGAGAAAGTCAATAATACTTTCTCTGGGCATTGCTCAAGTACAGAAATCGTAATGCATCATATATATATATATATATATATATATATATATATAAACGACAATACTTATTCCAAAACAGTGCTGCTGTAATGTAATGATGACACAATCGCCAAATCGTCATGTCACCGCAGCATGCGCGAGTCCACCAATAGGTCGACGGTCGTGTCATACAAGTCTCTTCATCGTTAGATCGATTGCTATTGCACTTGGATACAAGTGTTAGAGAATTGTCATATATCCCGCTTACTTGGTAGTTTACATAACCATGAGGCAATGCAACCATAACAATGACATTGAACGAGGACGGATATGAAAACGTCGGGTGTATAAGCAACCCTACTCCATTGTGTGACAGCCACTCGGTTGAAGGTGGAGACGTTTCGGGTTACAGGGCAACAAGGTACGTACCAGCGGGACTAAGAGATAGGCTACTACTTTTCGGTCAATAAAGTTGGCTCAGTAAATCCTCGAGAATGAGTAGCCAGATCCGAATGATTATGGTGTCGCTCGAACCTCCTATAAATAGCGTGTACACAATTGCAAGGGCAGTCTCATAAATACCTTGCAGAATAAGCCAGAATGCTTAACGCTCGCTCGTTTAGGACGCAGGCAATACTGCAACATAGCGTCCATTGTATAATGCATACTGGGAGCCCTTGGATCCAACGAGCTTCATTTGAACGCTGTGCTCACTTGTATTTATTCATATTTGTCTGTATAAAAACTAGCGTGCATTGATAAAGAGTGCGCAGAAAGCAGCTTCTCACAACATGGATATATTCGGGAATGCAATGTCACAATACAAAATGGTTATGGATGTCTAGTATTTTATGGTTAATATGCCTCGCACTTGTCGTTTCTTTGTAGGCACCGATCGCTCTTATTCCATGAACATAGACAAATACTAGAATTAGGAATACATTTTAGATTTCAGGCATTCATTTTATGTTTTAAAAGGTATATTTATTTATCATACGAAGTTCTGTTCTGATCGTATGATAAAAAATGGAAAACTGTAACAAGTGAAAAGTAATTTGATCAGGTTAACGCTTGCTTAACTGCCTGCTATGGCCCCGTTAAACCGGAATCATCTGCTCAAAGCAATCTTTCGTTGAACACTCGCTACTTGTATTCAGCAAGGCTAATTATACATGCAATAGACTAGTCCTTTATAGCAACATTTAATACCAAATAAAACATTGTTATGCTATTATATATCATGTAGGCTACGTACTTTTAATAAAGACAAATGCTTCGGTAAATCACTGACGAGTTAGCTAAAATAGCGGCCGAACGGTCCTCATGTTTTTCAATATCATAGTTTAAATAAATTGCTAAATAGTTGCATACGAATTAAAAGGTATGTATGAGCTTGTCGATAGAGCAACCTCGTCTTTATTAGGTCACTGAAAACTTAATACAGCACAGTGCTACAGAATACACCCATATAACAAGATGAATTAATTTACTCTGCTCTTGGTATAAACATAGTTTCGTTTCTCATCTCCTGCCATTTTGACTAGAGATAGTTCATCGCAAAGCGATCTTCGACGAGGAGTCCATCTTCACTCAAATGAGCATCTAGTGAGATGTTTGCCGTGATAAGTTCGTATAACGTGGCCATTGTCCCCTCTCAAAAGTACGATAATAACACGGAGAGCAATGTGCTGGACTGTCTCGTCCATAAATGAGACATATGGTAGTGTATATTCACATAGATATGATGCGGGTTCGCCCGTCTATCTCCGCATCATGCTTTTTCGCCCGATCATAGACATCACTTTGCTTGCAATATTTGCGTCTTCACGTTTAGCTCTTCGCCGGCTCTCGCTGAGTCGTCTGTTTCTCAGTCGATTCTGTTTCACTCACTCTCTCACTCTTTCAGTTATGATGGGCGCGAGTTTCGTTTTACGCAGCGATGAGCTACAGGAGGAGGAAACAAAACAAGAATGGTTCAAAAGATATCTTTATGAATACAAAAGACAACCGGATAGAATAAAAGAACGAGCTTCAAGTTTGCAAACAACAATAACAGCAGCAACCAGCGGATCAGGTGACATTGTTGAACGAATGAAGGAAACTTCGGATGAACAGCCTTGGCGCAATCGACGTCGTGCCTCTTCGCTATAGTATTGCATGCAACGTAGCCTCTATAGGAGGCTCTAGGAGACACCCGTGCATACCACCATGCTTGAAGGCTATGATGAACAAACATACGAGACAACTGTTTCAAAAAACTTATTTTCTGTAGCGCATATAAAGTATTTTTAATGTTTCAATCAAGACCCCTAAATCTCAGTTGCCATGACTTCTAGCTAGGTAATTTCAATTATGAGAAATCTATACTGTTTAGGTAGAAGAAAAAAATTTTGTTGTATACAAACCAGTGACTTTAAGGGTTGTTAGAATGTATTAAGAATCATGATCTATATAAAACAGGACCTCAGATTACAGTATCAACGTTTGCCGAAAAGCTTGTTTGATTAGAACAATTCATTCGACAATTTCGGAACTTGACATGTGATCCTCTTGTTAATGGGCTTTACAAATGTCCCAATTTCCACTATAAAACCTCTCATAAACCACGCATGGTTGTTTCAAAGGAAGCCGCAGTGCTTAACATTCATCTCAATGGTGTTCTTACTTTGAAGTTCCACTGAAAAAATCTTAGAAATTTTTCGCCTCAACATTTTCAAGGTATCAGAGTAGAGATTTACAAAAAAAAATAGTCCTTCATCGTCTAATAAAACAAGAATCACAATAGCCCTATGATTGGCTACTTCGATTCGATCAACGTAATAAATTAATTTTGTATGACTCGGAACAGTGTTAATGCGTATATTAATTTTTTAAGTAATGTAATTATGGGCCAATCTGGTAATGTTTACCTTACCTCCTTCTTTTTGGGCAAGTAAAAGTGTATTTGATTTTGCATTTAATCTTTTCTTACCTATAATCGTAACTTGAAGTTTGACCTTTTAACGTGGTGTTTTTTCAGTGGCCTTCGGATTAGTTAACCATCCGATGTGTCACTCCAATTATTTACAAAAAGAGTTTACGGCTTCATCCGTAGTTGGAAACGTGGAAAATCATATCGCTGGCTAAGCTTCAACTGAGCTTAAGTATCACCAGGTATATCAAACACAAGAAGCACAACGATCATTGGATGGACCATATGCTTTGCAACAAATTTGCAGATTTGACTTCTCGCAATCTACTATAATAGAGACGCAGCGCTAATAGTAACCATCGAGGCTAGAACAGAACAGAGACTGCCTTTTCGTACTGACTACGTGGCGTTGGGAGGGAGCTATTCAACATGAATTTTGGCATTTGTTGAACAGTAGATGCATAGGAGAGCATAGGGGAAGATAAACTCGTTTTCATAAACTCGGTTTTACAAGTGTACGTTCAGTTGACAATTATGTCCGCTAACACTAATGTTTCAGATCTAAAAAGGTTTAGACCATGTCGGAAGCTGATGGAGAATTGTGCTGTCATAGGCATGTTTGTACACGAGGCAAGCTGAAACAACATTCTTTGTTACTTTAGTGGCCCAAATATTCGGAGCAGAAGCAAAAATAAACTTTCTTCACGCTAACAAAATATCGCGGCTAACAAATAAGTTGGAACGAGCACAGCACACGAAAGGAGACGAAGTATAACCTGGAATTTATCATTAAAGACTAGCGAATCCACATGAAACATTCAACCGAAGACACACGCAAACCGTTTCACACAGAAAAATATGCGAACTTCTTGTAATATATTTAAATGTGCTAGACTGTCTAGAGATTGAGCTTTAAGTTCGGGACTACCGACGAATCACGTAAGATCATACTGAAAGACGGAAAGGACACTTTCAATAAATAAAATGTGGCTGCAAATTGAAGACCCCGTTTTAAAACAGTATTATTCGAACATCCTTCCAGAATAATGTCAACTAGTCATTGTAGAGCTACCAACGAGAACTACGGAAGTCACAAATAGTCTGTTTTGAGTAATGCTATTTTACGGAGAAGTATAGTGTAATCATGGAATAATGACGCTTAAATGATCCGCATTTATCTTGAACAAAGGTGAGCAATTTATTTAGACAGTGTAAGTGAGAGTATTACGACTAAATTCTATTGTTTGACAGTGGTGAACACAGACTTTGAATTAAAAAAGTCAATCATCCAGAATGCTAGGCTGCTGATCACATTTTCGTTAAATGAAAAAAGGTGAGGATTACCCGTTTACTGTTCTTACTAAGCAGAAAAATAATTTCATCTCAATCAAAGACGCGCTTTTCAGATTGCGTCAACCATTTATCTTCCCTCTTTCGAACTTCAATTTCGCTCTGTGCAAACTGGTCAAACAAAATTCTCGTACGTTCAAGCCATACTCGGCGGAGTCGTTTATATCGATAGCCGTTTTACAGCACAGTGAACTCACCCCTTTTTGCTCTTAGTTTGTGCATTGTCCCTAGTCTGCTTGCACCGTAAAAGGATTAGCCTGTAAATCTTGCGATATACCAAAAGAGGATGAGTCGCATAGGCTTAATGGTAGAAGTGTGTGCAGGCAATTTCAAGCCAAAACGAGGCGTTTTGCGCGTTGGAGTTTCTCGATAAAGCGAAAACGGATCGATGTTGGAGTTTGTAAGGTTTTGCCACGGCGTGTGATACACGGCTACTGTCAGATCGATGACGACATATAGTAGACCAATGCACACAGATCGGCGAAGTTTTTATCCACCGAGCCATAGATAAAACTCAACGGGACAGTGAATGGCCTGAGGTTTCACGAAACAGGAGGAAATGCTTAGAATAATAGTAGACGCTTTGTGATAAGACCTGCTGAGCCACACATGCAATTGAACTTTCTAACTTCGCATCCTAAGCCGATTATATGAATTGGCCGACTTCGCACGCTGACTAGTAGAGTGTATCTGTCTTTTGTGTACACCGCCTACATTTTCTGAAATGTAGGTGTCCTACACAAGAGTGCAATGCTTTGGGTCTTTAGAGCGGCCAGTAATACATTAGGTCGAGAACCTTTACGCTTCTATAGCGTCCGAAAGAGTCTATACTTTATTTATTAAACAAGTCGCTTTGGTTTTTTATGATTGATTTTTCGGATAATCTAGTTTTCGAAAACAAGGATGTAACACGTGAGATCATTAAGCTAAGACGGGTCTATTTTTATTGTTTCTGCCCGAATCCATGCAAATTAAAAAGCATCAACAAATTAGTTATGTATCCTTCTATTATAGAATCTACAAGATTGCGAATTGCTTATTGTTAACTCATAACTTTCTAGAAAACTAGCCATCCTTCGCTTTTCACTATGATTACATCAGAGTTTATGCAATCAGCAAAAACTAAACTTGTTAATTTTGTGAACAATAGTTAGCAATCCTAAATAAGTTGGATAATTAAAGTAGCATTACAAATCAGTAGTTTGCATATGCTCTGTTTAGTGCTCAAAGCTTCACCCTCTCCGCAGCACCAAATATTCGTGATAGATGGCTTCCGTCGCAGCGAGCCTAAAGAATTCAGATCGAAGTTTCCTTCAGTCTTTGCTCGCAAAGTAGTCGGAGGGATATAAGTCAGCCGAGCTATTGATGGTGTTTGTCCTGTTTATCCACAACAGTAGCAGCTAAAACGACGAAGGAGTCGCTTCAAAAGGATTTTGATTATACTGTTGGGAACTCGCACAATTCCGTTGTTAGTTTGTACGATATCGTATGTACGATACCTAGCGAACGCGTGCGTGCTTTACCGAAAGTGACACGGGTACCCGGGCCAAACTCGGCCAAATAGGGTCGAGGATTAGGTGCTGAGAGAACGTACTTGATTTGAAGTCTGATTAGAGCCGAAACCAAAAACAAGTCAAAATGGCAGAGCAACAGGCCGAAAGATCGCACTAAATCCTGCTTCGCTGTTTTAGTCCTAAGTTTTAAAAGTGCTTCCGCTTAGATTTGCCGTCTGCCCTTTGAAATGTCATTCATCCATTTTTTTGCTAGCCATTCATTCATGGTATGTCCACAATACCGTGATATTGCCCGCTTGGTTGTTTGAATACACAGTGACCTCATTTTCCTGTGATTTCTATACAGATTTATTAGTGCCACATAAGATTATACCGAACTGTAGATAAGAGTACGACGAAGCGATTACGTTGATTCTCAAATGAGCTACATGCAAGAACATTAATATGCCTTTGTTCCTCAAAGAAAAGAGAACCTTTATTATCACATCACATATCAGGCATCACATATAGCAAAAGTAAACTCTATAGGATATATACAACTAGAAACATTATGTGATTTTCATGTAATTATAATATAATATAATGTAGAGGTAAGCATATGAGCTGAAACTCAAAAAATGCACAAAATGTAACGTACTACATGTAAAATATACATCTTATGAACGAAGGTTGTCAGCTTTAGACTACGGTGAGAGTCTAAATATGAATAATATATATATATATATATGAATGAAGTCTATATATGAATAAAATATAGTAATACCATATATACCTGGAAATATTATATAATCACGAAAAAAGTTCTGCCTCGTTTCCTAAATACTCTAAAACATTCACCTATTTTCTCGTGAAAATTCTGCTTTAGGTTACAATACCAACTTATATGGTTGGTTCAACAATGTATCTCCATGGAAAATCTTTTGATAATTCTAATGTATTAGTTTGGCCAAATATAAGTAAAAAACGTTAGATAGCACTTTAACATGTAAATTGTTTGGTAGATCGGATAAGTCACTTCGACGTCAGTCAACGTGATAACTATTTTCTCTAAAATCGGTTTAATGTTAAATGCACCGACGAGTTCCATTTTTTTGGTATATACTTATGTGTGTATATTAAATATTTTCATCTCCAAAGTTCGACACTAGGGTCGTTTTTGTATACAAATAAATAGACCTCTTGCCTTTGCCGTATTACGAGTATTTATTTTTCATACTTTCAATGTTACATATAATAATGTGTATAATTTTGTCGTTGCTGCTGCTGCTGTCAGTTCATTTGTTTCAGCTTTTTGTCCTTTGTAGTTTTAATTATACAGAGACAAGAATATCATTGTCATCATCTTAGTCATAAGAATAATTCATATTATCTATACTCATAGTAATGGTAGCGTTAATACTGTCGACTAGATTTCGTTCTGCACTAAATCATAGTAGCACATCGTCTTTAAAAAACTACTCATTCTTTTTGCAGTTTCCGTCAAAAGAGGTTATTCTACTGTAAAAAGTTCATGTAAATGTCCATGGAAGTCGAAAAGAACAATAATGGCATCAGCTTAACTGCCGTTACTTATGAAACCATGTTAGTTGACTATTAAGCATGGTCGCCTCATTTCTTATTCTTTGCTTTCAAGATCACTCACAATAATTGATGAAGATATGTAAATTATTTAAATTTAAAGTGTCACCAAACTCTCCTTTATGAATGTAAATTACGACATCTGTAATCAAGTGCATTCCCTTATTATACATACTGCGTTGCTCGTATTTAAATAAAAAATAAGAAGTATTCTCAAAAAATAAACATTCTTAATATCATCTCATTCTTATCATCACAATTATCAGTCTTGTGGTTGTCCAAAATGCTTTTGTCACCATCGCGGCTTCTTTTTATACTGAGCGAAACTGCTTAGAAACTGAACTGAATCAAAGCTATTGGCCATTTTTCTGTTTAAATATATGGAGACATAGGCATGGTGATTTGCACTCTTCGTCGCCATAGCTTAATGGTTTGCTGTTGCTGTTTTGTCGCTTCATGTATATGATTTTACGACTAGAGCCTTTCTGCTTTTCGCAGCCGTACTCACACACAGACACACAATATATATATATATATATATATA
>MNPL01026484.1:12115-27305 GCA_002081605.1 Tropilaelaps mercedesae
GAAACGGCTGATGAAACAGCCGAGTAAGACGGGACGACTAAATGTGGATGTTGTAGTCCCCGGGCGAGGTTGCGGTTAAGGCTTTGCGGGGCAATTGCGAGTCTTCTAGCGGAGGAACGGCGGGGTCGGTCGGCTGAGACATCGCGGGGAAGCCACCGACGGGATGGTGAAGAAAAAAAAAAACGTCGACCTTAATTGGATGGCTGCTCTGGGCCGTACATTCGTCACCGAACCGCCATCGTGCTCCTCGAGCCACAAATGCTCCTCGATTAGACGACAGAGTCCGGCATGTCCCACCTCGACGTTGCGGCCGACGCTGTCACGGCGAACCGCCGCCTCCGCCGTGCTGACGGCGCCTTCCTAACACGGCAAACGACAACGAACGTCAAGAGTAGGAAATGTAAATAAAGTCATGGAAAGAAAGGGATCTGGAGGGCCGGGGAGCTACAACGAGTACCGGGGGCGATATTAGAGGAGGGATTGCGGCCTTCCACTCGTCATTTGGCGTTGTTTCTCACTGGTGCTTCCAGCGGCCGTCAAAAAACGCGCGACACCACTAAATAATAGTTGATTTCTTTATTAGTTAGCCATGCCGCCAGAGAAGGTACTGACTGTATCGTACGGCAGACGCGGAACGTCCTCACAAGGGCAATCACGAACGAAGCGGAAGTCAGAAGCAGAAAAGGGTACACGTAGATCGAGCCGCCCAACAGGACTCAATCCGTTCCAGGGCAGTGCGTCGGGTCACGCAAAGCGTCCTGCATGACGTTGTCCCGAGCCAAATACCCGAAGCAGGACTCTGAATAGAGCGGACAACGCTAAAGCCCAGCGACCCAATAATGTGTAGTTGTGGGCTTGTGCCGTTGCTGACGCTTCGACGCTGGCAGAAATGCTCGCGTCCGTCGACGACGCCTCGTTCGTCGGACGGATGTCGATAGAACGTCGCTATAACAGACCCCCAAGTCGGGCCCCCAGCTTCATCCATCTAGTTTGGGCGGGCCGACCGACCGACCGACCGACCGACCGAATTGCAAATGGACGATTGCGATCTTCAAGACGCTTCGTAGTGAGGTATCGAGACCTCAACAACTTCTTCACAAACTTGGGGCTCGCATGGTCCCACTGCAGTGATGGGGTTAGGCACAGACGTTTTGCGTTAGCCTTCCTTAGTTGCACTGTCATCCACTGATTTGCCCCGCCGCCGCCGCCGCCGGCCTTGCAAAAGCCCACCGACAGGGGCAATCTTCGAATTCAGCCCATCTCTTCCTTCAATTGGCTTTCCTCTTGAAGAAGCTCGGCCGGATTTTGCCGAACTTTCGGGGGGACGGCGCTGTCCTCGCATCCGCTATTAATTCCCTACTTCTACTCGGTGTCGAGAATCGGGGGACCGCAGGACTCAACCTGCATAGAAGGCCGCCCTCCGGCCCCCCCGGCTCCGCCCCGGCCTGGGTCCATTGTGGTGCTCTGCAGGTGTCTGTGCTCCGGTGCTTCTTCCGATCTGATTCGAATGGAGAAAGAAAGACTTTTCATGCTATCCCACATCTCGGAAATCTCGGACACCGCAGGTGGCTGCGCCAGAGGATGCGGATGTGGGGGAGGTGTGGGGCAAACGGGCGGGACTGTAGGTAGGGGGCAAAGCGATCTGTCAAGAGCGATCTGTTCGCATCTGCGGACCTAATTCTCTTCTGAGTCTTCATCTGGCAACCAGCACTCCTCAGGTACGTAAGCAGACATCTCAATGGTGCAGAAGTCCTGCGCCGCGCCACACAGACGCTCGGCTGAACCTGCAGGTGCAGGAGGGCAAAAGACAGTCGCCCAGTTCGGTTAGCAAAGCGGGAATGCCTCGTTTCGTCAACCTTCGATGCCGCTCGTCGTGCCGTTGTCCAGGTGCACGGAATGCAAGAGGGCCATTCCCGATCTACAAGAAAGCCCAGGGGCTTCGCGCGACAGGCGTACGTACGCGTGCGTGGCTCGACTTATCTAATTATAAAAGTAGATGATAACTATTAACCTGATAATCGGCAAACGACGCCCGGGAACGTGAATGCTGCGAGCGCTGGGCCGGCAAACAACGGTCGGACAGTTCGACGACAACAGTTGGCAAAGCGAACTTCAACAACGACGACGACGACGACAACAACAACGGCCTAGTAGAGAGGCAGCCGTAGAGACTGGAGGAGGTCTGTAGGAGGGAGTCGATGAAATGAGAGAATAGGTGGCCAGGGGCAAGCGGTGGTCGTAGATGGCTGTCGTAGCACTACAATTACGCTGCGTTGTTGGCAGTAGTAGCATGGCGCGTAGGCGTCGGAGCAGGAGGCCATGAACGCGGCGGGGTCGACAGCTCTCACACGAGAAGTCCTCGCTCCGGCGAGGACTTTAGCCGCGACTGTTCTAGATTGCCGCTGGAAGGCGAGACTTCGACGGAAAATATTTGCCGATGGCGTGTGCCGACCTCGTGCGCTTCCCGGCCGTGTTCTGGAGAACGAGTGCGTCCGCACGACGATCGATGGCCGACGCTGTTGCGTTGGGACGAGCACGTCGACGCCGCCGGACGGCGGCATCATCACGTCTTTTTCCTCCTCCTCCTCCTCCTCCTCCTCCTCCTCTTATCTCTCTCTCTCTCCTTGTGGCATTTTTGTCGACCCAAATTGTACCCAGTACCCAATGTACCGCTGTAGCATCGGCTGCATACGCCCATCTCATTGAGGAGCTCGCTGGCCACAGATTAAACGCCAGAGATTGTCAACCGGGTCGGTCGGGATGCGACGCAGTGCACTGGGCGCCTTCCAAGCGACGAGTCGCTGCGTCGTCTAGCCCAGTGGCGCCAGTCTACCTGCATTTATGTGTGCCCGCAGTGTCGCAGACGGAGGACGTCGTCGCTGACGCCCACCAGCTCAAACGACGCCGCGCTCGCCGTCTTCTCTGAGTCCTAATGTAGAGTAGCACCCACCAGATTCTCAGTTGGGCTCTTTCTCCCACAGTAGCACGATCTTCTGGTCGGTCATCGCCTCGGGCTGGTGAACGACAGGACTGGAGGGCGCCAAAACGCCGTACCATGTCAGGCTGCCGACGCAACGGACCCAGACGGACCCACAGGCCTGCCTTGAGAAACCCACAAATACGATGGCCCCCATTTTCCTCTCTCTCTCGCGTGCGCGCGCTCTCTCTCTCCCTGCCTTCCTCTTCGTATCGCATTGTTTCCCTCGCTCTTGTTTTTCCTTTACGCTAGCACAATGCGGCCGCCACACACACACGACAACGCTCGTACATACAAACCACAGCATCCTGCGCAGTCGAACGTGACGTCTACGAGTAAACGCACACCTGCGCCACCTGCGATACGAGGGGGGCAAAAAGCTCCAATCTTTAGCTCCAATCTTTGTACATGGCTCTGTGTAGGCGTGGCATTCGTGGGCTAGCCCGAACCCCGACAGACGCGCGCGGCCACCACGCGGCGTGCGAGGATGAGATCCGTAAACGCACGTCACCCGCGTGTGTCCGATGTCGCGTCACGTCCGTCGTGCCGATAGACAGCTGATCTTCCTGATCTTCGGGCTGATCCAACAGAAGTGGCCGGTCTCGCCTGCGTCGCCAGCGGCCGAGTTGCGACAGTAACCTCCTAGCCTGTACTAGAACCTGGTCTGTGTTGTTGTCTGCACAATGCAGCCAACAACCACCACCTCCCCCCCTGGAAGCTTTTGGACGACTGCGTGTAGCCGCTATTCGCGATGTCCAGCTTTGTTTGGCTCTCGGCGAGCTTCAAAAGGGAGGGCGTTTAAGCTATCGTCGGTCGATGCTGGTTTCCGCAATATATGCTCCTCGATTAGAGCTTGTCAATGCGCTTTTGTGTTGTCGTCAAGTAGCAGCCCGTCGCGAAGGGATGTTTTGGATTGCTGCTCTGTTTGTCGGACTTCGGTAAAACTCGACGTGTAGGGTGCGTTGCCCTGTGTCCTGTCAAGCTTACCACAAACAGCAACGAGTTTCCGTCCGAATTCGAACGATGCCGCCCACTCGAAGTGTCGTCACCGCCCTGTGTCCGCGAGCGTTGAGTACTGCCACAAGAATGACCTTCTACCTGTCAAAACCGACCTTTCAACCTGGTCGTTCTCGAAGACCCGTTAGAAACGACATTTCCGGGTGCGGAAACTTCGGCTCTGTGCGGCATCGCGCTGAACTCTGATTGTCTAATTGCTGATGTCAATCAAGAAATATTGTCCCGTAAACAGCTGAAATTGAAATATGGACCCGAGATTCCCGCCTTCGAAAAATCTACGAGCGTGTGAACACGCGTAACACTCGGAACTCGTCCTATGCCGACGGAACACTTGGCCCGGCGATTTGAGCGCGCGCGTTTTTCAAACACCTCCAGGCCAAAGTCATTCGCGTGCTGAACAGCTGTTTACGGGCTGGCTGTTCCGGAATTCTGAAGGTAAATCCGGATCGTTCACTACCTAGACTTCGACCGCCCACTCGATCCGTAGCTCGTCCGCTGGTGGCCTCTGTGGTGTTTTGGCCTCGCTCAAACCCATCGACCTATTCCGAACCCAGGCAGACCCGTCCCATCTGACGGTGCTGCCAATTCAGAAGATGCTTAGCCCGATAGAAAGCGACTTACGATCCGGAATTACTGAGGCGTCAGTCGCCCTATCACGGTCCGGGCGATTTGCTGAACAAAGCCGTTGCGATGAAACTGCGGTTCTCCAGCAACTTTCGTCACTAATGGCCAAATGCAGGCGAGACGGAACGTAGTCTCTATCGCTCTGAAGAACGCACCGCGGGTGAGGACTCTGATTCGCGCGAATGCTACTTCGCATCGGTGAACTTAGCGGCGCAACTGTGAAGTTCCTGTCTTCATTATCGATCCGTGTGAGGACCTTTGATTTGCAGCCGCCTCACCAAGAAATCGGATCGTCCGAGACATCACCGTCTGAACTGTTACCGAATCTGTTCGCGTTTTCTTGTTCGTTGCAGAAGACTGGACTGGCGCTGAACGCTGTGGAGCATATCTGCGTCGTCCAATCTGTCTAATACCGAGATGGACTGTCTCGTAGCAAATACGGGCCTAACTCCGTTAACCCGTCGCCAATCTGTTGTAGGCGTTCTAACCAACTACGCCACCAACTACGCCACCGACTGCCAACAGCTACGCCAACAACTGCGCCAACAACTGCGCCAACAACTGCGCCAACAACTGCGCCAACAACTGCGATAACAACTGCGCCAACAACTGCGTTAACAACTGCGCCAACAACAACTACGCCACAAGAACAACAACAACTACGTCGACAACAACAACTACGCCAGCGCGGTCCATATGTTGGAGGCCGGCCCTTTGCGACATATCGTGTGCTCGCCAGACTGTGTGAAGGTTTAATATGTGCGTCATCGTCGCTAACGAGCCATGAGCTTGTGGTTCTGAGCGCACGTCGTTCCTCGTATTCCTCGTGCCAGCTCCACTGCCTTCTGCCCTATGGACGACTTCACGTGTGTTATGGCTGTGTTTACGTAGTCGATTTTCTTTGCGCAGTCACCGACGACACAAGCCGAACGCTTGTGCTGTTGCCTTCATGATTCACAATACAGAGAAGTACAGGGTAATAGCAACACAATCCGAATTAGGTGCTGGTGCTGATGAGAACCTTCGTTGTCTGAAGGAGGCTGATGAGGGCAAGCGCACTTCAACGCGAGTTGCCATCAACTTGTGACTCCCAGCAGACCAATGCAGCAACGTCGGCAGAGTTCGCTGAAGCGAAGAACGAAGTTCGGACGAAGACGTTCGCCTAACTCGTGTAGGGAACGCGTCACAATCGAACCGCCGCCGACCTTCAAGGAGAAGCATTCCTCGCGAGAATCGTAGTCGAATCATAGACGAGTCGTCGACGGCTTCGTGCGTGTCCTCAGTTTACACGAATTAGGAGCTCAA
Source organism: Tropilaelaps mercedesae (assembly GCA_002081605.1). NCBI lineage: Eukaryota > Metazoa > Arthropoda > Arachnida > Mesostigmata > Laelapidae > Tropilaelaps > Tropilaelaps mercedesae. The sequence goes on from MNPL01026484.1 coordinate 18,039, forward strand.
CAACTTTGCTCCCTTCTTGAATCCCTGGAGAGTCCTCCGAGAGTGGAGTTCCTTCGCATGGTTCCCATGTCTGGACTGTTTTCGAACTCCGGCGTTTCCGACCGATCGCGACGCCAAAGTCGGATGGCTTCTCATTCAACTATTTCGTCGCTTAAGCGGGTTCCCTTTAAGCGTTCTTCTAAATCCGTTCTATTCTCTGAAACTTTACTGCGTTACAATGTACCCCGTACATTACTCATATATATATACACATACATATATAAATAGTCCTGATCTTGGTTTGTTTCTCCTCTATATTCGCTCTATTCGTTCTATGCCCTCTACGTGTCCTATAGACTGAACAACGTCGTCCACCGCCCAACAGGTGTTCCTCTCCGCGCCATCTTTGTGCGAAGAGGGGGCCGTTTATAAAGGACGCGCGCGCGCGTCTGTTCCGGCAAGTTGGACAGTTTGGCCACGTAGTGACATCCATCCGAGCCACGAGCGCGTGCATATAGGTTAGTCAATGCGTACGCTACGTGCAGCGCACGAGAGCATTAGCACGATGGCCAGATGTCGAATGCTGCCGGACGAGGGTGTCACATGCAATGGAATAGATGGCGGTGACGGCAATGGCGGCAGTGGTGGTGGTACCGTTTCCCCTCAGGATTTCGACTTAGACGCGGTGGCATAAACCTTAAGAGTCATCAAAGGCCAGCCAGAAAACACCCTTACCCCAATCCCCCCCGGCCTTCCCTGACATTCCGCATACGCTTCATCGGCATGCGGCGGTCATGCGCGCGTCAAGCGAACGGCACGCACAGGCGGCACCGATGGACCTGGATAGTCGATGGTAGAGATTGCATTTTCATGTTGCGTTCGACCAACTCCACCTGGGACCGACGAACGTCGAATTCGACACCCCCGTTCCCTCCCGGCCGACCGCGCCGCCCAACTACAATAGGAACACGAACGGCTGGCCCCCCGGTCGGCCTCCCTGGTCGGCGAAGCTGTGCAAGCTCCACTAGTGAGTGCAACTTGAGTCGAGGGAACGTTCACGCGGACCGGTATTTTTATGAACTATATAGAAGCGAGAGACAGAGAGAGAGACAGAGATGAAGAAGGGATGAAGAGAGAGAGAGATGAAGAAGGGATGAAGTGAGAGATGAAGAGGGATGAAGAGAGAGAAAGCGGACGCGCACAGTTGATGGCAACGTAGAGACGGATCATCCATCCACCCTTTCCCAGACACCCTCTCTTCTCACTGCGAAATCGCTCGGGGCACGTTTGCTTAGCGTGACGGCGAGCCAGGTTGAACCTAACCTTACGTCACTCATGGCGAAAACTCCGATGAGGATGGCGAAGATGAGAACGCAAGAATCGTCGGATAAACCGGCGCTCGAAGCCGACGCCGCCACAACTCGGCCTCGAGGGGGCAGGTGTAGCGGGAATTTCGGGACAAACGATTCCCGCGTTGCAGGAACGAATAAGGCGTCGTCACGCGCTAACTCCGAAACACGCTCAGGGATGGAGGCCGTTCGGGCTCGGTTCGGTTGTGATGGAACAACCGAGGCGATGCCGCCGCTCTCGTGTGAGTTTTGATGGCCCCGTATAAATTCGCGCGACAGTCGTTTTACGACACCGCGCGCGCGCGCACAGACGCAGCTGCTCGGGCGGCGGCGGGGGCGCCATAAGGCCGAGACAAACCAAGCAATTGGATGAAATATGTACGACGCTATAATTATGAAGCCGCCCGCCGCGCAATTTCCCCTCGCGGAAACCGCGGAACACGGCGGACGTGGCGTCGTTCAGGTCGGTAGTTCCTTCTAGACTTATTTGTAATGATCCACTCGAACAGTCAACCGCAGTGTCTTCGTGAGAGTTGTTTCGTCCTCATGACGGTGCCCCCCTTCGTTACAGTTGTCTGTGCCTGCTCGTTAGATATTCTCGTTAGCGTTAACTCGGAGCGGCCGCCATGTTGCGTCAACGTGGGACCCCGCCCGGTTTGCAAACACTGTTTAGAGCTGTGTAATTACAACGCAGATCACGACGACTCAGGAAGCCGAGGAGGAGGTGGACGGCCTTAGAGGTGGACGAACAGCTAAGCCTTGAATCCAGCCTTTGACCCGGTCATGATGGTATCACACTTCGTCATTTGTGGTACCTTCAACTCAATTCAAAGCTAATATAGACGATGGTGCCACCATCCCGGCAGGCTACGATTGTTGTAGACGTCACGTCACGATAACCAGTCTCGGCAAGTGCGAACATTGTCAAACGAATCAGGTGCAAACGCCGGTCAGTTGTGAACCGTCAAACACCAGGCACTCATCATCTACCGGCAGGACAACAACACTTCGCCAGCAGACCGGCCGCTGAACGACAATGATGCCGTAGAACCTTCGATTGTTGACGCGCTCAAATACATTTCACGAGTTGCTGCTGCGGCGGCGGCGGCTGCTGCTTCAGCCGCGAATGCTTTGTCGCTATTTATGTTGTGCCCCGTCAATTCACTTGGCGTGTTCCTCGGATTTTTCACGTAATCACTGATTTCCTGAAGGCCAGGGACGATCACGTTCGTGGGCATCCGCCTGTTACCGATTCTACGGACTTGTGAGACCCGTCTGTGAGACGCCCGCCAAAATTTGAACGGGCCAGCTGTGGACCGTTGTGTGCAGGCAAAGGCGTCCTGCACTGATATAGTCCCGTAGCTCGTGGCCTGGACGACCCGCTCAAGACGTGAGATCGTTGGTATTCAGTTGTGGTTGCTGTTTTCTCGACGGGTGCAATCTGTCGTTTCTGGAGGTGAAAACGCACAGCTATTTCGTTATAACCGCCCTTCTCGCTTTCCCGCCTCTCCAGGATAGGCAGAAGAACTGGAAGGTGTTCTGACAGGAATAAGACTGGCTGCAGAAATGGATGGCCAGTTGTTGATCTGACGAAGTAGATATAACGCCCGGAGGTGGTTTGGCTGCTTCAGGAGGAGAAGGAGGAGAAGGAGAAGGAGGAGGAGAAGGGGAGGAGGAGCACGCCCCGCCGCTACGGACCGCAGCTCGCATTGGGCGTTTCGCGTGCGCGGGGGGGGGTCAAAAATAGCCCGCGGAGAAGCTGGGTTAGTGAAAGTTAAGTTCAGGCGGCGTTGGCGGGAGACTACGGACGGAAATCGACCTTTGAGTCGGGTGAAACGGATCTGGAGGTGGTGGCAATGGCGTCCGAACGTTCCTGAGGTGGTCGTCGCCGACGACGGCCTAAACGACAGCTGGCTGGGGGTGGGCGTGGGCTACAGGTGGGGGTGCGTTGGCCTATGGACCTATTCGACAGAAACGAACGCGCAGCACCCACCTCCCCAGGCGTTCTACGTCGAGGACATGCGTCTGACATTGCCGTTGCCGTCGTCATTGTCAATTTACTTCCGCCGTTCGCATTAATTGCGCCATCGGCCGCTGGCCATTGTAGACGGGTGGCGCCGCTGTAGTGTTTATTTTTCCGCACCGCTGACAGCTCCCCGTTTTCCCTCCTTTTTCCCTCTTCTCTCTCTCTCTCTCTCTCTCGATTTTTCCTTGTGCAGTCGATCCTGCACGCTTCGCTTTTCCGGCTGCCCCGTTAGACCTGTGTCGTCCTCATCATCGACCTGACCTGGCATAAAGACGGTGTAAACACAGCCGTAGCCTTAACGATGGCCGAGCCGAATAGGCGGATGGGCGCAAACTGAAGTGGCGACAGAAAGAACGATTTCATCGTGAGGTCGCCCGTCTAGCGACATTTCCTGCTGGACTAGACCATCTGCAAGAGGCGCACATGGGCCAAAAAAGGGCAACGCCGTAAATATAGCAACAAAGCTTCAGTAACCACAGCGAGACCTTCGTCGAGTCGTCGCCGCACGGGGCTTCGGGGCGTCCCCTCAACGTCTCGATGTCGCCAGTGTCGACTCGGCCACGTTTGGTCTTCGTATTCGTCTGGTGCTTCTGCTTTCCGATGCCGTTCATCGACGACGAGTTCATTTTCGTGCTCTGCTCGTTGTTGCCCGATGCCTTCCGCCTCCGTGCCGGCGTCTACGGATATTGAAGTAGCTGCACGATAGTGTCTAGGCAGGTACCGATAGAAGTCCTCGTTATGTTGATGAACCAATGAGGACTGATCACGGTCGTGAGGTCCGGTGACCACGAGGTTCCGTTCGTTCGTTCATCCTCCGCTCTGGCGATCTGGTCAGAGGCTAAATGAATCGTAGCGATAGGATCGAGGATCGCGTCATTCGCACTGAACGCCGTTCGAGTGGCTACATTAGAGGGGATCTGACAGGATGGTCAAGGAAGCAAATGCCCGACACTGCGTCCTGTCCTACACCTGTCCCCCGCACCTGCCGCTATCTCCTCCTCCTCCTCCTCCTGCTCCTGTGACGGGGTGCTTTTTTGTCTCTATCTTTTCTCTCGCTCGTTTGTAATCGAATGCAAGCAAACCTACAGCGTCCGAAGAAGACAACGAAGGAGGGAGGGCGAGGGTGTCTCGTCCGTCGCTTATTCGAGCTATCCTATTTGTGAAGCAGGGCAAAGGAAGGGCGTTAATGATCTTTCGGACAGATGCACTTCATTAGGTGGACGGATGACAGAAATGGTGGTCGAGAAGGGAACTTAGAAGGGAGAGAAGTGATGCAGAACAAAGCTGTTGCTAGTCACTAGGGTCATACTTTGCGAAAAGTAGACTGAGATGTGTGTGTGTGTGTGTGTGTGTGTGTGTGTGTGTGTAGAGAGAGGGTGATGATACGGACTGTGGCTCCGTGCTCGTGGAAGAGGACATCTAAATCCTACGGAGCGTCTGTCCGGCGTGACGTCCGCGGCGCAGACTGCGTAGCTACTTGTAGAAGTATCAGGCGTACTACAGCTGGGCGGCGTCCCTGATGTCGACGGGATCCAGGGCTTCGGCTATTCGCTGTATACCAATCTGTCCTTGCCTAGCGCGATGCGATAGGGTGGTCGCTAAGAAGATTTAACAAGTACCTGACAAGGGTCATGTCGAACCCTTCGGCATGTCGGACTGAGTTCCGAGATGGTCGCCGATCCGGGTAACGCTAACGAGATGGCCTGAAATGTACGGCAGTTAAAGTGTCCGCTATTGCTCGCGGATCGAGAACGTCGCAAACGTCAAGATACGACGACGAGTAGTTCTGCCGCTAGTCTGTCGAATCACTTCCTTCGCCAAAACGTCCTCCGCTTGGACTGGCCACGGTTATCCGATGCAGGACACACACACACACACACACACACACGCTTGCATACACAGATCGTGGAATGTACGATGGCGTGACGTGTACAGGGGCTCATGTATTTGGAAATACGCAAATAGAAAAACAAGCTACGCGTTGAACTTCTACGTGGAATGGCTCTACGGTAGCTACGGCTGGAGAGCCATACGAGCAGTTGCTCATTATCTCAGTTGGGTTCGTACCCCAGAGCCCATGTCTTCTTCTAGATGTGTTCTCGAAAACAGCCATGAGTAGCTCGCTAGCCCAGCAAGGAACGATGACAGCGAAATTGTCAAAGAGCGAGAGTCGAGAAGAAACGGTACGCCAAACGAAGATACAAACCGAGAAGCTTGCTTGTAGATAATTGCTGAGTGTCTCATCAGAACTCGTTCCGGAACTAGACGACAAGTGAAGGCCGGCGCCATTTTCAGATTTTTGTAGAACTTCGGAAAGCGCCTGGCTTCTTCTGTGTACACATGGGTATGCCCTCGCTTTAGTAAAACGTTTTCAAAAATCGAAATTTCCTAACGTGGGTACTTGCACGCCATCCAAACGACGTGCCTCGACCTGTTCGACATTGTTCGTGCCTTTGCAAACACGTCGTCACTCACGTCCTAACGTGACGACAATGACGTGCAATCAAAATCTACCAACTTTGAATGTGCAGGCTGAGGACAACGAATCCGCTGTCCTTCGTTCGTTTCATGTTTGTTTAGTACTGGAAGTACTCTTGCACAACATGACGATATTCGTGTTTGTCCCTTGCTCAAGATGTTTCCGGTGTGTAGGAGGACGCTTGCCATGAAGAAATGTGAAATGTCTCGAGTGGCAAACCTATTATAGTTTGCGTCATTCATCCCAATGCGATGCGAATATCTAGAACAAGTTCACAACAAGTGGCGGCGGGAAACAGTGGCAAAAAATATTGGAACTTTATGCTAAAGACGCCCTCCAGCAGACAAATAAATGAGTGATTTTACTCACCTTGGTCGTAATAGTATTTTATTATTTATATATTATTTTATCTGGGCTGACGCTTGACTATTTGTCAAACATACGCATCTAATTCGTTTCTTTCAAATCAACGTTTCGTAGACATTCGAAAGGAGTTTATCAAGCTTCGTTTCTTGTCTTGCCATATTTTCTGTCGGTTTCTAATGACGCGCTTGAATAGATTCAGCCTATTTCGACTGGGAAACAGAAAATCACTTGGAGGGCATCAGCGGTCGCTTTCGAAGAATAGACCCAACCGAACTGAAAACAACTTCAGCTAATATGAAAACGAACGTCACATGCGACTCAGAAGCTAGACGGTGACTCGACAACAGTCCGCGGGCCGTGTTTGCCCCGAGAGTAACGAACGATAAAAATTATTCAGCAGATAAAAGTTGCTCGCTACGCGCGAATTCTACTCCTATGTTGAGACATGGACTTCTCAGAATTTACAATCACAGTCGAACGTAACGTTGTCTGTATTAGTGTATTTATTTCGTGGTGTTAAGTAATGCGCGAACAGAATAGATTATGCTGACGCTATGCTATAATGTTTCAGTGCTGTAGGACGAACGGGGATTATCGAGTTGCCTTGAGATATTAATTTGCTCACCTGTTCTAATGGATGTTACTTCGTGACCTGCTAGGACAAGGAACATTAAGCATTAAGCACCGACATAATCGATCAGGGCTACCCAATAGACGCAAGATGGATAGACAAACTCCTCTAATTGATGAATAGCTTTATAATAAACAGCTCCGTCGGATGAAAGGGCTCTACAGTCCATCCGAGCAGTCGTACTCTGAGCATAGTCTGACGAAATACTGTTACTGTGTACTGCTAGCACGTACATTTACGCAAACGGGATGATGGAAGTCGGAGCCGAAGACGAATCTCCGCAGAAAGAAGTGAGAAAAAATTGAACTTCATAGGTTGAAGCCGGAAGATACGTTGATCTCATCTACGATGGATTAACTAGAAGAAGCGTTAGTCTGAGCCAATGCAGTCAGTCTTGTATATCCGTTTGAGGCTCTAATAGGTGCGTTTAGGAGTGAAATACCGCTTGTGAGAGACTTGGATGGGCGCGGTTCTAAAATTTTAAATGTAAATGAGTGTAAGCATTAAAAACTGTCATATGTGTGCCACTCACAGCTCTATTTTGGTAGTCGCCAAGTCGATTCTACCGCATAGCGGACACTGTTTTATTCGATTTCATAGGCCTGATGCTGATTCTTGAGTGAGTTGATGTCATCTAGAAAACTGCGCAACACTGGTCTAACCACATCTATTCGTAAACAACCCCGTATGTTATTGGGTGTCCCGTGAAATTGTTAAATGGGTTAAATATCAGTAAAGAGCAAATATCAAAGGAACTAGACAAGTGCAAAAACATTTTTCCACGAAAACAAAACGAACTCTTTGCGATTACGGGAGTGAGGACGGACCGGTTTCTTCACGAATGACACAACTGCATTCACCAGACTTGTGAACCTACTGATACCGAAATGCTCCGTCTAATCGAATAAGTTCTGACGACTGTAACTAACGTCGCGTTTTCCCCACAAGCCCCTAGAAGATACGTCACGTTCAATCGATTTGTCTAAAGCAAGTACATTCAATGCAATTCCGACTCCCGTTCTAGCTCAGCTAATTGACAAAGCTTTTAGAGCGCGGTTTAGGAGTTCAAGGTGCGGCTGACAACCGTTGCAGGTTAATGGACAGTGGTAGCTATTCGGATTATTCAAGTATTGAGGCCACTCGGTCGCCCAATTTGCGGAGGAGTCTATTTGTGATTGGTGTCCTGATCTTCCAAGGCGGGTGCTTTTTCTTGATGAAGAACCGATTTTAGATTGAATGCGACGATGTTGTTACATCCGGGTACGGCTGCACGAACTGTTTGGAGGCGGCGAGAATCGTTGTCTTTTCCTCTAGGTTGAAAGATGGATAATGAGATCGACGTTTAGGCCCATTCGGCGGGTGACTTCGAGCCGATCCAAGGCACAGCAGCCACACCCTTCTTAGCCATCTTCCCCTTGAACAACACCAGTTTTCACTCGTGAAACAATAGAGACAGCCTGACACAGCTCGACCATAGGGTTCAGTGTTAGTGGAGGCCAAAATAAAAGCTGGAGGACGTACAAAAGAGGGATCTGGGAGAACTCAGCGAAATTGCTCATCATATCAGCATAAAGACCGGCAGATGAACAAGGTTTTTAATAATACTAACGACAACTATATATAGTTGCTAGGGGTCGTGAGAGCGTCAATCTACTGTCCTTAGGCGTCTACCTACCATTACCGGGGTCAACTAAAAGATCTAAATATCACATAACCAACACGTCCTTAATCACGCACAAACCATGCATGATCTTGCAGCGGTGATTTTCGTATGGTTCATTCACGTAATCGCTGTATCAACCCCCAAATATTTCGTTTTCCTAGCTCTGCCCAAATGGTAGCAACTTTTAACTCACCTCTCGTCTGTTTGATTGGCTTTTTTCAGAGGAGCGTTCTCGACAGTGAGACGATGTATTCAAAAGTCAAGTGGTCTCGTGTTTGCGGCGAAAATAATCAACACTACGAAACTCTCCGCGCGGGATTTTCAGAAACTCGAACGAGAGGCTCGGATATGCCGCAAACTAAACCACCCAAATATTGTTCGGTTACACGACAGTATACAAGAAGAAGGGTAAGTAAGTCCGGACTGTTATCGCTACGTTCTCTAATACATCTATGCATGTATTCCATAAGTGCTTGATCGCTTTTCATCGTCTAGGTCATCCAAAAAAGCAGACGCTCAAGTATTGCTTCGGTTGTGCATTCTTTAAGGTATTACATATTTGCACCACGGAGAAAATGAACACCTAGCGTAATCTATTCTGTGATATATATATATATATATATATATATATCAGAGGTTGCGTCTCCGCTATGCTGAATAGTTTGAAGCACTCTCGGTTAGCTGAAGCTGAGTTTTTTTAGATACAAAGACAATAAATCGCTAATTTACTTGTATAAATCTAGCCGCTGTCAGGCCAATATGACCGATTTTATC
>MNPL01026487.1:3075-16858 GCA_002081605.1 Tropilaelaps mercedesae
GGGGACCTCCGTCTGGCTATTCTATCTCTTCAACAAAAAACTGACAAACTCATTAAAAAAGGGAAAATCAGCTGTTATAGCATCTGCAGGGTTCATATTGAGCACCGCAATGCTTAGCACACAGCAACCGTATAACGTGATAGTTTTTTCTATAAGCACAGTCCCCGCATAGTGAATACTGCTGCGCAATGGGTCACCGTTTTAAATATTACGTTTTGTTAGGTACAGTAAAACTGAGTTACAACAATGGGGCAATTCCTGGAATCATCCTTTTTGAATTTTTCGTTAAATGTCAATCTTGCAGGTAATGCGTAATTTGTTTATAGAGTTGAATTTACATTTTTCAACTGTGGTGGCGATCATGTTGAAAAATACTATCTTGATCAATAAATTACCACAACGATATAGGTGGATGGTGGGTAACGCAGAGGCACATATAGCCTATGGGCTACTGAAAAATGTAGTTTTTGTACCTATATATCACATAATAGTTGTATAAAATCAAATACGCTTAGTTACTGTTTAAACGTAAGCGTCTGAAATTTGTACAGATATTGGCAAGACTCACCTCGTCTAAATCATACACGCGAGAAAAATCTTATTGTGCTGATGTGCAAGTTAATATCATTGATAAGCTCTGTGAGACAATTCTAATGAGCCCAGATCAATCCAAGATTCATATTTCATTAGCTCTGTGACGCCATCGGTGCAGAACAGAACCCAGTAAGAGTGAATAGTTTTTCATCGCAAGAAAGAGAAAAAGCAGGAATGCACTAATTCCCCGGCCTCATATTTTTCTTCGCTCATTTGGTCTATTATATAACAAAACTATAGTAGGGAGATAGAAGTATGTAACTGATGACACCCCAATCCAAAGCGCTTAACCCATCGAAACAGCTGTCAAGGCGACAATAGAGGCGAAGTGATGTTTTGGTGTGAAATTGCGGTCCTTGCTTTTTCTCTTGGTTTTGGCTCGTTTGGTTACCCGCCCGAAGTCGGTCGCACGTTAGTCGCACATTCGACGAGGTGACTGACCAAGTAACGGTAGCATGCCATATTAAATATTTACCTTATGCTCATGGCACAATCGTAACGCCGTAAGGCGTTTCACTGAGATTTCGTTCTAAGTGTTGGATTCGAAAAAACTCGTTATACTTGCCCTACGTAGTACTCGTTTACTAACCATGCTTAATCTTGAGTCTAGGAGCTTTGATACGACGTTTTGCAAGGCAGTGGTTGAGGCTAAATGCCGAAGCTGTTACCTTTACCTCCAGGATTTGAAAGTATAAAACTCACAAAGCGGAGCTTCTATTCTAAATCTGCCACCACGTGAAATAAGTCCCTTTCCATTGTAATCTTTGTGATGAAAAAGCTTCAAGTTGCAATGCAGTTAGTCAAAAGCGGCCAAGGGCACCGCTTTATCTCATAAGGATTCAAGCACTCGAAAATTTCGAGTGGTATGACCTTGCTCTACCAGCTAGACTATGCTGTCATTTATTCGTAAGATCTGACGTCCGTTTTCAACCTAGTTATTATTTATGCGCCGTTCCCCGATGTTTTGGCCGATCAATAACTAACAGTGAGGCAGAATAGCATAGGGAAGTCAGGTCCGTCGCTCCACCGCTTTCTGCGACGGATGGATAAGTTCGTAGGTAAATATGATCATTGACTTCAACTTTAAGCAAGAATTCATAGCGAGAATCATCGTCATGTATTTGTATTTTATCTGGATATTTACTAGTTGGAGACGCGTCTAGCGTATGGTTGAATAACGATGAACTCAAGACGAGGTGATATATGCGGGTTAGTTGTGCTTAGACCAGCCTCTAGTTGAGTTTGGGAAATCAGGAACACTCTTCAGGCGTCAATTAGGCCTTCCAGTTTTCCATTTTTAATGGATTTTAGCGAAAATCTTTAACCGTGCGAAGGCATCCAACAGCTCAGATGTATCGATTTGCAATTAGCGCCTCGAGAAACCCCGTAGCTTGCTTAGGGACTTGATTGTATTCAGGGAGAACGTTTTTAAGCGTGGGGCTTCTGGTGATGATAATTTCATTCTTCTTCGCTTTAAGATCTAGATCGTCTACCTTTTTACTTTTTATTCTTCAAATGGGTGCTGTCGTTACGCCTGCTGGACCTCCAGGCATTCTATGAGTGCCGTACATTGAAAGGGTTTTGAATTGCTGGCACCAATGTTAATACGTCGAGGCCGAACAGCGCTAACCCTGGTGGGTCGTTCTTCATTGTCCAAGCAGAATAATTCATTCATTCCCCATGCCAATAGGACACGTCCGTCCGATAACTCTGCCATTGTTTGGTAAGTAGACAATTTGGGGTACTCAGTACTGCTGTTTAATTTTTATATTAGGGATCACCGGGTGGTGTTATTACATGCATTGCTGAAATCTGGTTGAACAGCAATTTGTGTGGGACCCTTTACCTCTAGGAAATCTCTAGCGACGTAAGCCGTTACCTCTTTGTCGCTCTTTCGTGTGGAGCCAATCTAACGTGTATTACTGCCTTCAGAATCAATCTCATAGTCATCTCAACTGCCAATCCCCATAGAATTTGGAGACATCCTGTCGTACGGATCGGAGCGCCATTTTTATAAGGCTGGTGATATTTGTTCTATGAAGCTCTGGTAAGCAGAACGAGGTACTAGTATAGTCCTCGTCCTGAAGAATACTTAGAATGTCAAACAGGTGCCATGAGAAAAGTTCGCCCAAGTTTATCATGAGAGCGGCGTAAATAAAGAGGCGATTTTTCCTCACGATAAGCCTCTTCAGATATAGGGCCTTGCAATATACTGGTCGGTGTCTATCCATTGCAACAGCGAAGGGTGCTCGCGCCTAAACTCTAGTTCCATCGTAACTATCAACTGAGTGAACAGTGATGCGCACACAGAGATATGCACTCTTAATTAAGAGCTACACTAAAAGATAGTCATCTACGTGTTTGAGCTAATTTTGTTCACTAGCAAAGGCTAGATTGGGGTAGAAATTATTAGGCACACGCTGATGGCTAACTAAGACCTACGAATTCACCACAGTTCGATAGGCTTCCCAAGTACTTTCCGTATGCAATTGCACTGTATGAATCGTAAGATATTGTAATAATAATAATCGGTTCGGCACCCCGATGTTTAAGGGAGGAAATTCGAGTAAACGCAATAAATGCATTCGGTTTCCACAAACTGAGGCGCTCTCAGCTTGCGGAATACAAACATTTGAAGTCGGCGCAACGCGATCAACCTGATTCGAATGACGTTCTTCGCTAGGCATTCCTCCAAGTGGGCTACAGAGTTGCACAGGGACCCGGCAAAATAGATACTGATGATCGGCGACGTTCAGACGATGTTACTAGTAGGGATTGAAAGAAAAACAAACCGCTTGCATCGGACGTGGCTACAGAAGGTGAGCCATGATAGGAGCTGGCTGAAACATCCATTGGCGCTACATGCACTAATCGCGCCTATGGGCCCATTTAACGGAAAATCACGGTCCGCCTGCAGTCTTAGGGCGCTTGGAGGGAAGGACATGTTCATGCTTTCTCAACCACCTCCTTTAGATAGTGCAACATGCGCCGACTCGTGATAACTAGAGAACTTCGCTAATATATCGTAACAATTGCGACAGTAAGATTTTAGTTTGTCAATAAAGGCTAATAATGTTAGAAGTTATTCTTAATAGATGTTGTATTAGAGCAATTCTCTTACAGGTTTGACGAAAGGATTGTATGACTTATTCCGACCAAACGATATTCTAGGCGATTCGTTGAAATGTGATACTGTGAAGAAATAGAAATAGCGTTGCCCATAGCCACTGGCACAACTGCTCATAACGCAACTAAGTTGTATCGGACTGCGCTAGTGTGGCTCTCTCTACCATAGCGTGGAAGCTCTAAAGTTGTTGCTGTTGTCTCGACAGTTGATGCGCGAAAAGTTGCTTTCCCTAATGGTCGCGTTGTATTACTACCGGTATACCTGAATCAGAGCAGCGCGTTCGGCGCGACACCAGTTGTTCGAACGTTGCAGCGAGACCTTGATAGGGCTATGATAGCGAGTACGATAGAAACGATTCACAAGACAAATAAAAACGTCTTAGCTTTCTGGTCGCTTGCGTGCAATGCACTGTGTTCATTGCACTATATACACGTTAAGCCAGACAGCCAGTTAATATAACGAGAGTGCTATACATCGGCTGCCCTATAGCCACATCGCACAGCTCGAAGGGATTGCCTTTAAGATGACAGGGGAAAGGAGAGAAAGCAAGCGAGAAGTAGATACGGCAAAAAGATAGTGTCTTTGAGACAAAACAAAATAAAGAGGCAATACGTAAACAAAGAATGCTGAGGTTGACGCAATCGATCGTCAAGACAAACTGAACAAAACCAAACTTACCGTGCATTATTCCGCCAGTTACCATAGAAATATGTTTATTTGACTGGAATATATTGAATAGAATATATTTTTAACCGTTCACCGTCAACGAAAATTGTATGTAGACCAATTTTTATACGAATATGGTGTTACGAAGATTAAACGCTGATTCCGTTTTTACACTCAGTGTTGTGTTATCTTCTAAGCGACTACCACTGCTTCTTGGACTCATTTATTGTGACTTGTCTGTTTTCTGCTAGAAGAGTCTGTATAAAGTCCTGTGTTTTGTAGAAAAAAATGTTGTTGACGTAATCATTGCTTGCTACAGGGTCCGAGAAAGTAGAAGGCCAATCGAAAAAGGGTACGCCTAATTTAAAAAAAATAAGCCTAAAATAAAATAAGCGGTATAAAATAGAAGGATTTTATTCTCTCAGATTTAAATGAAATACCTTTTGTTTGAAGTAATTGAAACATTTGGCTTAATTAAAAGGTTACTTTTCATATTACCGGTGTCTTATATCTCTGTGCTTCAATAAGTGAGCAATCAAACGGCTAATATTTCGAGACTTGCAGAGACGACAGAGATAACAAGCTATAATCTTATTAAATTCCAGGCGCTGCGTGAAAGCTGTGACTCCGAAAAATCCTATTTAAACAGAGAGTTACCGAATGCTGCGGTTCTGTAGGAATGGCTGACATGTGTAGAAACCCTAATGGTATTCGCGAAATCAGGAGACTTTTGGAATCAGGGCTTTACAAGGGGGTCCTGAGGTTCTCGCTTCGTCCAGAAAAACGCAATTTAGTGCTACTAACATTCTTTGCCAAGAAGAAAGCTCATGGAATGTTTTCATATTTCAAGATTTCTTCTCTAAGGTGGCCGCAAAGTGCCTGATTGAGTTTTTTACCTACACTGGTCCGACTGTTTTGCAGAATTGTACAAGCGAAACACCCAATTTAGGCAAAAGACTTTTTCATTCTCTAGTTCTTTTTCGTTGTTTTTTCTAGTTTGGCCGGTTTTCTTTCCGCAAAGTTTAGTAGAGTGCCTAGGCTTTGTAATCATAACTAAGCTGGAACTAAAAGGTGTTGTATCGTAATGCTTTCTTCACCATGGGAGCTTGTTTTCAATTTATATACAATCATTTGATTAGGACCGATATGGCTTCTGAGCTTCGATACGCGGGTCGGATAAAGGCATGGCTTCAGGTCACAAGCAGAAACCCAAATTTAACCACGAAGTGCCGCTACTTTTTTAATATCCGTTTTTCGTTTTTTATGTAACCATTTCATTGCGTTTTCGCACAAAGGTGGTTTAATGACATTACGCATGTTTAATTGTTTTTCGCACACCAAGACAGAACTATAAATGATAAGGAAATCTACCATTTACCACTTTATTTTTCCCTTCCTCTTTGCAGTTTCATTAGGGAGTTATTGCGATTGGCGTTATAGTATAAGAGTGTCCATGTGTTCTTTAAAATTTTTTATAGACTCAAAATACCATCAGGCCTGCGACAATGATCAGCCTTCCAACAGACCTGCGCTGCGACCTTGCCGGTACTAACTATACTAATGACAGTCAGAAATACGAGAAAGAATTGAAGTTTTCAGAGTAAGCTTCTACTCGAAGCTGGGTAACGGTCGGATAGTTATTTCGCTTAAAAGAGCTATTGTATATACCTTGGACGTCTCCACGCATTGAAGCCGCTGCTGTAATCATACGGTTATGCCACTGTGTTGCGGGTATATTCTTTGCTAAATAGAACGTTGATCGTTGTATGTTCATTCATGTTTTTTTTTTTTTTATTGAAAGATCGCGGAGTCCTTGTTTAACCGGTGCTTTCAAACGTAATCAAGACTTGAAACTTCGACGATATTTTGAACGAGTATGCAGGGCCATAACGACGTCCTTGCTAAACTGGTGGAGAGCCAAGATCTCAAGTTATACCTAAAGATGTGCGCCTGGATGTGAAGTCGCAGCGACCATGAAAAAACATTATAATTATAACTACATCGGCTACATGCTTGTTAGGTTCTGCTTTTAGCCAACAAATTGACATATAACATAGCAAAGAGATAATAGTTATAAACGAAGCAAACGGTATAGAAAGACACTGGTTATCGTTAGACATTCCGTTATGATCTGATTTTTATCGTCATACGGTTCGTAGGTCGCTTTCTGCCGTCCTTACGTTGATACAAAGGCCAAGCTGTAGTTATCCAATAAAGAATGTCTATCTTGTTCAAATTTTAGCTAATAATCGCAGTTCACCAATGCAAGCTGAAGCTCGGCTTGATACCATGTAAATAGTATATTTTGTGTGTGGTACAATTAAAAGTGTTGACGTCGACCTGCATTACGGAGAGCCGCTGTAGCTATACCGGGGACTGCGTGACTTGCCGATCTCGTGCACATACGAAAGTGCTAGGCACACATTTTTATTGCGTCACGATAGTGTTTTGTCTTTTTAGAGTTAATCAGGAGTTAGTTTCTACTCAAATATCATTGTGTACTTGCTGATCATTCGACCCTTCAGCTAAGATTACATTCTTCGACGCTGTATAAGGTATAAATGTCATGAACAACATATCTAGGACGTATTCTACAACAAAACCTATGCGGCTATGGCTCAGCCACAACATCTGATAGTATCTTTGAGTGCCATTAGCACTATGCTGGTCAGATTATCACACTTTTGTGTATATACTATTTTTTTCATCTATGTCACTTCTGCCATAGAATATGTCGATTGCGTGTTTCGCCATTGTAGAAACAAAAGGTTAAGAGCCATCGACGCTTCCGGGATAGCAGGTTGCTATAGTTGCTATAATTACGCCGTGTATTAGCGGATCGTGCGATATAGCCCGGAGACGGCAAAATGGCGGTATGTGGCAAAACCCCGTGAATTATTCCCTAGCCAAGGTAAGCACAGAAAATATTAAACTTAACGCTTTCCTC
Source organism: Tropilaelaps mercedesae (assembly GCA_002081605.1). Classification (NCBI taxonomy): domain Eukaryota; kingdom Metazoa; phylum Arthropoda; class Arachnida; order Mesostigmata; family Laelapidae; genus Tropilaelaps; species Tropilaelaps mercedesae. The sequence continues at coordinate 10,410 of MNPL01026487.1, forward strand.
GTATCGTTAAATCAACGCTGCATACAGTCTTAAGTATTACTAGTTTGTTTGCCAGCAGTTAGTCACTGTTGCGCTGTCGCTGTTCTATATTCTAATAATACAGCAACCGTTGTTGCTGTATTATTAGACCTATTGCTACCTATTGCTTGCTCTATTTATGACGGAGGAAGTGATGGTAGATTGCGCCAGCGGTAACGACCAGAAAGATATTATCAATGGTAATATACTTAACAAGAAGTACTTAGGGTTATCACTGCCAATAATAACTATCGGGTATGAGTTCGACATTTATAACGAGGCCAACATTAACGAGAAAAAGATAAATCGACCATGAGACATAATTTGCGTATATTGATAGGGAAATCCAGAAACATTGCACAATATTATAAATTCCTAACACCGCCTATAGTTGAGATTCTTTTCAAGCTTATTTTTCGTTGGAAACCTGGTGTATTCCAATTTTTTTTTTGTAAAATAACTGCTATCGGTTACAACTTGTGTCATGTTCGTATTTGTATGCAAAATTTTCAAAATAACAATTTATGTAGTTCACTGGTTTGTTTTAGAACAATGCTCAGATGTCTGCGAAATTTGCGAGAGGTTTCATTAAAGATTTTGTATATTTTGGATATTTATGACACACGCTTTTTTGGGTACTTACTCTTTTTTTACTAGTAATAGAATAAGAGTAACGGCTGATTTGAAACTTTTTCTTCCTCGGGGGTTTACGGAAATCTTCACAGAAACGAAAATAGACAAAATTGCTAAACCTGGGCGAGGGAAAATGCTCACGTGCTTAACGAACCGTTTCTGCATTTACAATATGCAATAGATTGGTTAACCACATGAGGATAACCACAGATGATTCCTAGCCCAGATGCAACAATTTTGGGAATTTACGTCACAATTCAGAATGATATGAAAAGAGTCGTCACTCAGATCGAAGCCAGTAAAACAGTCCAAATGCCCACATAAAGCGTGTTTCCATTCTTCTGCATAACATTCTTCGCGCACATCTTCATTTTCATGGGTTTATTTTAAGACAAAGTCGAGTGATATATTTTATACACGTATGTGCCTATGTTGCTTTCAAGTTTAGAATAATAAAATTAAAGTATTTGAAACAGAAGTTATTTTAATTCCACACAACTTTCTGAAAAACATAAATTTCAGGCACAAGCGATTCTATTAATGTTTGGTCGGACATAATTAGGACATACTTTATATATATATACGGTAATTCACCAATGAGAAAAACTAATGGCTAAGAATCATTGCTACTATAAATAGAATACCGTCATAGCCAATTAATTCAAATCATATGACCTGTAAATCTTTGGCCAAATGCGTCCTCTCATATCCGTTGCATCAGATATACAAATATCAAGTGAGGTCACATTAAAGCACTGTGTTAATTAAGCGCTGCGTTGAATATTACCAAATGTATAGCGGTTTATCTAGATCTAGCAGCCATCTACTCATTTCCCCTAAGCATAAAAAAAAGCCCGAGTAATTAGTAGCATGTAGAACGTTAACCACTTTAAATGATTGTGATTCTGGAAAATTGTGATTTTAAGATGAGCTTTACATCCACACCGAAATAATAGTAGAATTCTGATATCCGTAATCTTTGCGCATCAATAATGCAAAATAGAATAGGCTACCGTTACCACAGCTGGATTCGAGATTCTTGCCAAGATTTTCCAGAGATCAGCAACACCCGTATGTGTCTGTTTTTAGCAACTGAATTTTATTGAGTGAAGACCTTTTCCATTTCTACCCATAAAATTGTCTATTATGGGCCCTTGCAGTCAGTAGCGTGTATATATATTTCTTTGGAATTACTATTTGGACAACTTGTCCGACTCGACTTCAGAATGAGAGCTTTTCAATGAATTGCTTACAATTTAGGCATTTCATCTATACCTGATAATTCGGTTGTCTAAAAATAAACATGAGAGTGTCTAGAATTTACCTCTAAATCATTGTGAACGAATAAGCCAAAGCACTTCGCCAAAAGAATTACGAACAAGACAAAGTTTATCTTAACCGATAGGTTATGCACGCTGCTATATTATTTGGGATTCTTACGTATACGTGAACTTCATAGCATGTCGGCCACTTTACTATTATCTCAAAATACTTCTATAGGTACAGCACCCGTCCAGATGACGTAACCGTTATACATCATTAACAAATGCTTCGTGTATGCCATCTTGGTACGCACAAGAAAGAATATTTCAAGCAGATGCTAGTCGGGTGTTTCTCTAGAGTAATGGCTGTCAGTCTATATGTAGTGAAGCTCTCGACTCTGCGAGAGGTTTTCTAGAGTTCCGCAGTAAACAATCCCTGATTTCAAGAAAGATATCTGCCCTATATTCAAAACAGCTTTGAAATGTGGGCTCGCTGTGCGCTTCTTCCTTTGGCTCTGTGTATAACCAGTTTAATTTCACAGAAAAGCTATCAATGAAAAATCGTCATACTACTTACAGCGCATTTTTTTATGATCACAGCTCTTCAGTATTTATTACCGCTTTAGAGAGTCATGGCCGCAGTGGTTTTATCATTGCAAAGTAAATTCGAGATCTCCTTACAAGTGTCGAACAAAATGTTGTCGTATATTTTATGCAAATGAGTTTTCAACATATATGTATATTTCTCTAGATTTGTTTCAGTAACTGGAATATTGAAGTAGAGCAGGGTATAGCTTCCGTCGTTACGCCTTTCGATAGCTGTTTGTGGCTTGATATAATTCGGATACCTGTGTTCGTTTGTCCCAAGGTTCTAAAAAATGCTCGCATCAAACAAAAACATGATTAGGAATAATTATCGTACAGTAAGATCTATCATTGATTATATAAATATCGTATTAATAGATCCGGAGTGTCGTTGTAACCAGTAATGAGTCCGTAAACATACAAAGGCTAAAAAACGCTCTTTTGGGAAAATGGAAGCTTTTTAAGATTGTCGCAATATTGATACGTCTGGGTGACGATCCAAGACTAGAGGTCGAAATGGCGACCGTATAGTAAAATAGATTAGGGCAAGAGCACGTTGTGCCAGGGCGCACGTTAAATTTGTTATTAAACAGATTAAATTAAACAGAACGCACTGTGCTACACGGCAGCTGTTAATGCTGATCTAGGTAACGATTATGTACATTTCGTCAAGCGGAAGTAGTAACACCTTATTCTACCGTGAGAAATATTCTGATTATAATGTTGCTTTCAGTGGTGAAGATATGATTATTGTTGTAATGGCGATTCTAACGTTGATAATTAAAAAATATTCACTTGCTGGGACACTGCATGTTACTTATGATATCGCTCAGCGCCGTCTATGGTTATTCAGACTAAGCGACATTCGTGCACTATTTTTGGTTATGTTCATCATTAATCTAATAATCTAACAGATTGAATATCTGGTCTGTGGTCTCATCATTTTCCTTTGCTAGATTGTCATGTATCATATATAATTAAATGTATTTGTTCTTCTAGGGGGTAACAGCTTTCTTACCACATATTTATGTTATTGCGTTTCTACATAAATTAGTTTAAAGGACTCTGCAAAAACGCAGACGCCCATACACAAACAAATGTGATGCACAAAAACAGGGAATAGAGAGTAGACGTGTATAAACACAAACGGTTTCACCGATAGGTTGATGACAGGCGATGAGACATTGACCGCAGATCGCAGTAAACTCCGGCAAGAGGAATTAATCAAGTACTCGAACGGTAACTCCTATCGACGCTGCAAGAAAAGGCCGTAACCGCTGCTTACGTATAACGCGTGACTGGTTCTTTGTCTCTAACAAATTTTGCGAAATGAGCGTGATGACTTCTTTTACCTCGAACAAAAGACGACAAAGACAAATCGGAGATGCGATCTGGTGTTCATCTCACTTTCCATCAGCTTTAGTTCATCTGAACGTCCTCACATTTGGAGGATGCCATCTGGCAATACTGTTATATAACCTGCGATGCTCACCGTTTGTTCGGCGATGTCTTCTTCATCGGTCCAAAGATTTTCGGGATGTGCGTTCCTCCATAAACTTCCTAGACAGGCGACGATTTCTTTATTATCAATAAGTTTATATGCGTGCGTGCGTGCAATGCGCGGACGCGAGAAGTTTTTTACCAGTGAAAAGCAGGTCGGCAGCGAAGAAGGCAGGAGACAGGAAAAGCGGCAGGACTCTTTCGTGGTACTCGCGTCGCAACGCGCAGGGGAAATGAACAAGCGGTCGATGAATAAAGAAGTGCAAATACTAACCGAAAAATGGCAGAGGATGCAGTATTTTTGTGAGGTTAACCACAGCAACTTCACTATCAGCCAGAAGAAAGCTGCAGTGCTCGACGATGTCGTTATAGAAGATGAAGCCAAATAAAGGGGAACGAAGAAGCAGAGCGTGAAGGAAAAAGATAACGTTCCGGATCTGGTCGGAGAGACTGAAAAATACTCGTTTAGCTAGATAAACATCAGTAGCCGAAATAACAAGTTAGAAGGATGCAACGCAATGGTTCATGCAAATGCTCTTACCCATAATCGGCTGAAACAAATTTGAAGGCGAGCACTACATGTAAATACTAGTGACCCAATGTCGAACAACAAGTTGATAATAGTAGAATGTAATTACATGAATCTATAAAAGAATATATCTAAAGATGGATAAAGAAACCTCTACAAGTTAAACTACAAGCAAGGAAATTCGAGCTTAAATGTATTACAGATTATGTTTTTGTTCCGGTAGGTTCCAGCGCCTCTTTTGATTACCTTTCTTATTCGCAATCTAGCTTCTTCTGACCGACAAAGCCAAACTGTAAGACGGCTGCATGTCCTGCCTCTCAAGTGCTGTCTGGGTTTCAAACACCCACTTTATACTCTTAGTAGTTCCCCCTAGATTCAGCGACCACATTGACATCGTCAGTACAACACCGAAGCTCAGCCAGTAAGATGAGTCTAATAGTTTAGAGGGCTGAATATTACTAAAATTTCAATCGATTGTAGCGCCATCAAACAGCGTGTGTCTAATAGTGTCGTTAGGATGTGATGTATTTTATACTGCTACTTTAGTAAAAATACACCCAGACTCCTGCGGAGGCTCAACCGGACTAACAACACGTCAACAATATTTTCCGGCTTTAAGAAACGACCAACGAGTTCAACAAGCAGAACTAGAAAACACTGAGCATCGGTCCACGCAGCGCGGTACATTAACGCATGCTGGAAAAAGACAAGCAGGTGACACTCGTCCGATTCGTGCAAACAGTGGAGAGGTGTGGGAACGACAAACGCATCGTGTAATTTCTGGTGAGTTGGACCCGCAGAGCTAGAAATCTCTTCAGCAAACATTGACATTCTTTCGCTGTTGGTTCCGCCGAATTTTCACTATCTAGACACATCTTTCCACGGTTGGCTGTATGAGTTGCGGTGCCGATGAGAATCCGCCGGATGCATGGCCCTCATATGTGGTTCCAGACCGTTCCTAACGGTGACGAGCTTTCATACGTAGTAGACTGTCGTGGCTGTATAAATCCGGAATCCCGAACAAACGAAGCTGGATCAACGTCGAGTGACAAAAACATCGCAAAGAACGACAAACGAAGAAGACGCAGGAGAAACATAACAGGAGCGGAATCATGAAGGATCAACAAGCTTCGTCGATTTGTATAAATCGATTGTGCTATTGGCAACAAAAGTAACTTGTGCACTGATATAAGAAAAAGGACCGGTAACAGTGAGGAGAAATGCAGCAATAGTGTGGCGATTCTGTCGGGTTTATTTAAGTGGACATGCCGTTACTTACGGTGGTGCAATAGATTCATCGAATTTCGCCAAAACGCTTCATGCCTTCGGCCCGGAGTCCGGCTTGCCTAAGGCGAATAGAACAAACGCTATTAAACGCGTAAAAAACGCATGGTCCCTCAACCTAATGCGCGTCTCCATTTGGCAATGAGACAACACAAAGATATCTCCATATGCGGATCTCGGTAGGCGACTACGGTAGTGCCACTAATAGATAAAAAAGTTGATTAAGAAAAAAGATCCAATATTGACATTTCCATCAAACTGAAACGAAGGCGTAATGCGGTCGATCTGAAAAAAATTAGCTTACAAAATGCAAGAGACACTTGTCCCTCTACTAGCAGAATTAGCATATATTAAAAATAGTTGTTGCATAAGTCTTGACGATAGCCTTTTACCGTTTTAAGGGCCCATGCTGTTAGGAATGTTAAGGAAGTTGGGTTTCTTTAGCTTAAGACGTATGTAATTCTTTTACGCTCCTTTAATATCCAAATGCGAAGAAAAGCCAGCATTCCACTGGAAAGTCCTGACAAATGACTATAAGCTATTGCTTACTAGTAGGGCATTGCTTACCAGTATAATGACTAAACTTAGATCTAAGTTGCATATTTTTAGTCTTCGTATATATATATATATATATATAT
>MNPL01026490.1:893-22049 GCA_002081605.1 Tropilaelaps mercedesae
GTTAGCCTCATTTCACACCGTCATCCCAAATGCTGCCTTCTCGTATGTTATTGCGCGGCACTGCCAATGCTAACTCTTGGCATTGAGTGTGGCCACAAGACCGGCAGCTGCTACTGTCAAACTAAGGAGGGCAAGGTAATAGACAGGCATTCATTTCAGGGCGGTCCATTTCCCTTTTCACCCCTTCAGTGTCATTGGTAGTCAGCCGACGATCTGTCTTACCTTAGCGTGCTTCAAGCGACGATTTGGTTTTGCGAATTTGATGATATCGGGTGACTACTTTGGCACTATTTGGCGGCTTCAGTAGCGGCCAAACTGGACTAGTTCAGCAAGAAAGCTAGCTGGTTGCATCAACTTACTACTTACACAGCAACAACAGCAGCTTCTGCACAGATCCGCCATGTGTTTAGAAGCGTTTCCATCATTCCTTCACTGCTTGCATGGGCCTGACAGTCAGCCGGAGTGTTGGTTAGATTGGCTCCTGATCCTGCATTCAACGTCTAGCTAGCACCAACGTGCATCTGAGCCGCTGTGTCCTTGGCAGTTCGTCGACCGTCAGCCACCGGTGACCGTCGAAGTCATGGCTCTAAGAATAGAATCGACACTTTGGCCATCAACCCCAGGGTTGCAGTCGCGGTTTGTCCATGGCGAACTGGTGCGGGGCTCCATGAGGGTTCGACGTCCGACCAGCTTCCTCGTTCATTTGCCGTTCATCAACCGCCCGCCACTTCTGAAGCCGAGGCGGCCAGCAGTTGTTCACTCATGGAAGGCCCTTCTGTTCGTTTTCTTTTTGTTCGATCTCGCCGTCGTCAACCACGACGATTTCGTGAATTTCGTTACTTCTCTCCCTCTCTTCCTCTCTCTTTTCCATCATCTCTGTTTCATCTCTACCCTTTTAATGTCGCTATGGTCTAACGTGTTGGTATGGCTTTGTAATGTTGTGCCGTCTATGCCTTCCAATTCAGCTCATACTGTTGAAACCCAACGTTCAACGGCCCCTAGGGAGTCGGAATCATCAAACGAGGCAACGCCGATGGTGATAGTTTTGCAGCGTTTGCACTGTTTTGCTATTACTTGCTTGTTCTATGGCCATACGGTAGTACCTTGGTGAACTTGACATGGGGGTCGGTACCACGGCGCACACGATGTCTGAAAATAGCCTCAAGCTATCGGTGTCAATTCTCTCTCTCTTTCTTTCTCTCACACATTGCTTTATTTTTAGACGTTTTTTTCAATCAGCTCCCGAACCACTCCTGTGAGTGTGCACACTCATGGTATACCAGTGGTTACCGGGACTGTTGCTACTGTATTATCGGAACCGTAAACGCAGCTGAAGCAGCTTTTATTGAGTGACGGTCCGACAAACCCACGAAGTGCCGAGGCCGTTGAACTAACGTGTTGTTGTCTTTCTCTTTCACCTCCTGCAGCTCATTCGTTGTCTGTTCTCCTTGCGTTCTCTTCTTTTCGACTTCTCAAAAGAGCAAATTGGGTCAGCTGACACATAGCCTTGGAGGCAGAATTGCTGCTGCTAGTGTTTCCAATAGCGATCGCGACAGTAGTGTGAAAGCGCCAACCCCGGCAGCCATCCGGTAGCGATAGCTTTAATAGGCAGCGTTCAACTACACCGACCAGTACTTCTACAAGCATCACTGCCAAAGGACGTTGGCAACGACAAAGACCTCAAAGGGGTCGATGGCCGCTTTCTGTATTTGGGAGCGATGCCATGCAACTCTCGGTAGTGTATCAAATGGTATCGTTCCAGTGCTACTGCTGTTACTGATACTGTTGTTGATGTTTGTCCTCGTATCAGTGGGTCGACGGCTGGTTTTACGACGGTTTTTCTCACCCGGTTGACTTTGTGTAACTAAGTCAGCTGATGGCAAAAGGTAGCGGCTAAGAATGTTACACCAAGTCTCGCTCCATCAATAACAGGGGTCAATTGATCCGCATAGATAAGGGTGTGACCTTACTACACCTTTCCCAACCATATATTCTACGTCTCCTACTGGACCTAGCCGCTAATAAACTAGTATAAACCCCTGATATGGAAAATGGCGACTGCGTGCTTAATAAACGAGGTTATCAACAATGTTATGAATTGAAGATATCGACATTATTATGAATTGAAGGTATCGACATTGTTATGAATTGAAGATATCGACAATGTTATGAATTTTATCAAACACCAAATCAAATTAAGCGAGTATCTAAGCACAGCAAGGAAAAGACAAGAGTAGACATAGCCCTATTGGGGATGATCGTGTGGAAAAACCCGAAGTCCTAATCAGTAAATGCACCGACAAGAAAAACATGTTGAAGGATTTGGAATGAATATAAACAATATCATTTTGACGTAGATAATTAGTCACAAACATAACTGTGTTAGTTCTTAGTTATTTGGCAACTCCTCTGCGTTGCTAATAGGCAGATTGTGGGCAATCAAGGTGACCGATGCAGTTCACCATTTATCTTCATGTTTTTCGTCGAAGTGTAAGCGTCGCGAGTACCTGTGACTTTTGTCTAGCGAAGGCGCTAACAATATCGTACACACCTAATGTATTATAATCTGCATACATTACGCTTAGTTAGATGTCATGAAAGTACATTAGCTCGCTTGGCAGTTTATTCTGCGAAACCTTAATGACCCACTGATAGCTACCTAATGCGTATTATGTTATCCTTCCTTCTTCAATGTCAATAAATCAATAAGCCATCTTTGCTGCCACAAAAATAAAAGTTTGTTCAAATAGCCGAGATACAATTACAACACTTTACTGCTGTTTTTTAGTCGTCTATATGTGCACGTGTGTATCGCCATACTTTTACATGGCTGAATTGATCGATATGTAAGATATGCATACAAATAATCAGCAGATTCCAAAGACGTGTTTTCAACATGAATTAAGATTTATCGTGAGTGGACGCATCCAATGATTTTCTTTAAAGTTCGTTTAATAGACCCTTTGTGATCTTGTTTTCTTAACACTCATGGTTAGTATCAGAACTATTGGTGTACTAACTGCATGAGCTTGGGAAATTGACAAGTAAATATTACGGCGTCTATAACTCTCAAGCCCTTTTGTTACCTCTAAGGGTTGTCTGGGATTCGTTGAGATTTTTCTACTGCTACTAAAGGTGCTTCTAGCCCACCCTCGATAGAATTAATATTATGTTTTTACCAGGTAAACAAGGAAGGCAACTATTTAAGGGGTATTTCAATGCAAGATATCATACCGTTTACGAACCTGTTACTCTTTTGTGGTGAGTATAAAATGAGCAATAGGTATCCTACCGAATTTTATTGAAATTTCAACAAAAAAGTGAATATATTTTTTCGTTTAGTTACTTACAAAAGAGCTTAAAGTAAAAAGGATGCAACAACGTCTTAGTATGACAGTGTTTTACAAAAAGGCCTTTATACTATTTTGCCTAGTACCATGGTTGAAGTTGCTCAGCCTATAATTACATCCTAAGCAGGTGCTAACCGTCAACAGCTAAATGTTTGTCTTTCATATCTAGTTGGTCATTAATCACATCTAGATTCTGACGTAAAACATAATGTAGAATGTTATTTACAATTTTATTCAACTGGTGTGACTAAGGCATGCCACTTCTAAGTGTCACCTTCTTATCTATTATACCGAATAAATCGTTTCAATAAGAATTGACTGAATGAACTTTACCCGTTGCGGTTTGTATCTCCAGGCGCCTCTATTATTTTTTAGTTGAATGAAGCTTATTTAGAGGTTTTCAACTACTGCAAGACTTCTTTATTCATTTTTCAACATTTAGCGTGCTATTTGTACATTGCTTCACAAAACAGGCTTTATTACAAACGTACAACAGTGAGTATCGAACATATGCACTCGCGTGTATCTTCCGGTCGCAAGACGCACCCGAACAGACTAGGCTACCTCTATAAATTGGACGAATTTGAACGTAAAATCTTAAAAGCTGCTGATAAATTTTCCGAGGTAATATAGACACTTTCATTAAAGTGAATCGAGAAGAGTTTAGTTCGACGAAGCAAAGGCAGTTGAGACTAGTTTTTATCTCTCTTTTCTTCATGGTGAATGTGATAGGCAGGCCGTAATCGAGCAATTGGTGAATATGGTTGTTTGAAAAATGCTAGTGGGCTTGTGCTACATTGGGACCACTTTTTCGCTTCATAGATTAGTTACTACCGGTCAAATAGATTTGTCCATGGCTCTCCAGCATAGAATCTAGCCCGTTTCGGCTCTCGTTTGATCTAGCCACCTCTCTTGTACTATACAACGGACTCTCGCAGAAACTGACCCCACGCAGCTTCAACAAGAGATGACCTGGTGGATGTAAGCATAAAGCGGGCGATCATCTAGCGGACGTTCGAGTGGGTTGCGAGAGAGACAAAATAGTGTAACCCGGAAGCGGGTCAGCGCCGAACATTCACCCCATTCAAAAAATTCGACATCGAGTACAATCACGGGAAGCGTCGTGTTCACATCATTTAACTTACGAGAATCAGTGACAGTTATAAGTCTCAATACTATTGTATCCATTGCATTTCTCTGACTACATATTTGCTTTTTGAAATAAGTAACGCGGAAAGGATCTTAAGATCTACTCATAAAAATTAATTCTATTTTTGTACAGGTAGGCATTCGTGTTAATCATCCGGGAAAATGACACAACTAGCAACTAAACAAATCTTACATAAAATTTATCAAACATAAAATATCAAACATAAAATTTAGCGCAGCGACTCATTTTTTTTTATAAAGAAACACGTATTCTGCGCTTTAATGCGGCAGCTCTATGACTAGAAAGATTGTGTAAGTCGTATAAATCGCGTACAAATAGACGAATTATTGTGTCGAAATCTTGAATTCCACATATTGAATCCTATTCATTATGAATCTAACACTTCTTCAAATGGTAAAAAAATGGAAGCCATACATTTTTTATGCGAGTTCTGATAGCAAGCTGCTTCTAGCTAAATCAATAGCGATTTTAAACGAAAGTATCGACCAGTCGGGCCTAATATATTTCACTTTTAAGTGGCTGAAGTCTGACAATGCCATGCTTCAATATGCAAAATTGAAATGTAGTTATTTATGATATACTCTATACTATAAAATATTTAAAAAACACCAGGTTCAGTTAGTAGCAATGCCTAATCTATTTCCTTGATAATACATCATATCATATGGTCGTTGGATAAACAATCAATAATGAATAAGACAAATGCGATTGTGTGATGAACCTGCGATGATGCATCAAGCAAATTTTGCAAACGTCTGAAGCTCCCTAATGTTTTATGCTTAACTAATTGTACTATCTTGCGGAACTGTACAGGAGATTCGAGGGAGCAGTATGGACTGATGTTTTGAGCAAAAGTTAAATAAACTAAAATATATTGTTTGTTGCTTAGGACACTTGCTAGATCATATTATAGTGATAATAAGCCAACTATAATAGGCTAGTCCTCGTGCTAGGATGGGATTATTAAGTAATTCGAGAAAATATTCAGTTTAGCGATGGCAGAAATTAATTTGCTTGTCGGTGGATGCGTGTGAGTCAGTGTGCAAAAGGGAATTCATTTGTCTGTATGTTGATTTTGTTCGTTTGTGTATTCATGCGTTGTAAACTAATCTGGCGCGCAATTTTTCGAAAGGATGGAACTAGCTATTTTCTTTAAGTTCCGTAAATAGTGCAGCTATTCCGATAGATGTTGGTCTAATGTATGCAGAACATGTGTCCGACGGCTCTTCAAGGGTTACGATTACTCAAGCATTTAGGTATTACAAGGACGACGGTAACAGTCGAGCTCAATGTAGATAAACTGATAAGCGTTTAGGCAGGCGTTCGTTTTTTATACTCTATACGCATCAAGGACTTATTCACTAGATTCAACTGGATTTTATGAATGTAGGATTGAAACCTTGTATTGAGCATGACTCGTGATGACGATTAGATTCACTGTTTATCAATATGTTCTGGCAATTCGCCGATACCGGTGAATTCTCAGGTCAGGATATCGATATATTCGAAGCCACGGGCATTCACGTTGAAATTTGTAATGCACTTTTATCATCATATTTCTGCCACGCCATACATTCGTGTCTCACACAGAGTGAAGCATATAACGCAAATGGCGCGAAAGATTGCCTATACAATTTAAGACTCAATTTCAGATCCTTTAGAACAAAGCCTCGCAATATTCAGTTAATTCTCTAGATGAAAGGAGAAAGCAAATGCAATAGCATTCGGTATAAAAAAGTGTAGATCAGTGCGCTAATCAATACTTTTAGATCTGTCATAGTCGTTGCAACGTTCATTTCCGAAAACCAACTATGTACCTATATGCATTGTTCAAATTGCCGATATATGAAGCTTTCACCTATTTGCAGAAAACTTGCAGAAGGAAACGCCAAATTCAGTTGATTATTCCACGAACTTGTCGAGAAATTCCTAGAGCTTCTTAATATTACTTGCGCTGTCTTTTTATGTACAAACAGTGCACCATCAGGATACGTTTTAGCATGAAAGGGAATTGCAAGCGAATGAATCAAGAGGCATCGTGCAAAGAACGGTGGCGTGCAATGGAAGTGCTTTGAGCCTAGATGCTTACTAGCACCGGTTTCTCATAGTGTAGGCATATATTTCGCTCTTATGTACTTAATAGTAATATATTAGCTTATACGCCGTCTTTCCCGATCCCCTTTCCTCTTCCAGCCTAAAATTTTCATATAAACAAGACATTTTATCTGATTTCATGTTTTTCACATTTCAACAAATCCAATGTGCACTAAGCGAGCATCAGAACAAGCAGATAGATTTGTTACGAGGATGATATTTTTCGAAAGGTCATTGCTGAGACGCCCGCAATACACACTGTACCTTAGTTGGTTGGCCAAGTTAGAATGCATCTCAATCGTTTCACGGAGGTACCATTACCGTGTAAGTGCACCACATGTAGATACAGGTCAGTAGGGATAATGTAAAAACAGGTAATGCCATTCAGATGCTGTTAATATTAAAATACATTCAGAGTGGCATGATCTTGGGTTAGTATTCTCGCTGTCAAGCCAATAGCACACCTGGCCGAGATACTAGAAGCTGACAATGGAGCAGAGCGGTTGAAGAGTACAACGGATGTGAATGCATATGTCTGGGGTTGACAAACAAGCGGCAAAAGCATATGAAGGAAATTTAGATGACTGAAACGTATGTGAAACTTCAAGGGAGAAAAGAAATGCAGCATACATAATGCCGTTGAACTCAGGTGCCGAATCTATGAATATTAAATGTACTAATGTTTGATATTTTTTCTCATGTTTGATCAATATTAAAAATATTTTAATGCCAACTATCGATTTCCAACATGTTTCCCACGGTTTTTGCGCAACGTGTTGTCCAGTACTCTATGGAGAAAGCGGTCAAAAGACGAGCAGTGACGATATTTTTAGTCTCAATATATTCAAGTGGCTTCGTGGATCTGTGATGAGCAGCTTCATCCTAAAATACGTATGGAGCACTGCAATTCCCAAGCTGCACATTAACTAATATATTATCAGATTATAATGCTTTTATTGTTTTGCTATGAGATTCGTCTTTCAAAAAATTCGTTTACGACACATTTATGCATTAAGGGAAGGTTAGCGTCAAAAGGTTATTAAACTATTTCATAGCACCCTTTCTCGCGATTTGTTGCGAAGATTTAGTGTAAATAGTTGAACATACGGCACGCTTCATCAGCCATGAGCAGCAGTGTTAACTAGGGCGAATTTCCAAAAGCGAAATGTTTCTGTAATGAAAGGCGTTTAAATTATAATGGAAATTTACTGATTTCAAGGCTTCTAAAATCAGCAATACCTATATGATTTGAGCTAGACTACGTCTTTGTTAATGTACGCCTGATGCTCATTAGCTAGCCCATAACGCTTACTGGAGACGTTACTGACGTTTTTGATATAAAACCTAATAAGCGTCCGTAGCTGCTTATGCCTCGACCCTGAAAAATGATTTGACAAACAAACAAATGCATTCATCGAAGATCCTGTACATACGTTCTAATTACCGGAAAGACCAGTCCGCCCGAATGGTCAGAATATGGGGTGGCCATTATCTCTTCGGATTGTATGGCTAGAGATAATGACGTAATGATGGATGACCGCTGTGGGCACACAAGCTAGATATAATCCTGCTTAGTGAAATTGGACTTCAAACGATCGACGCCCTATCGTTTTTCTTTGTTAGCATGTGTAATGGGAAGTAGATCCAAGCTTTTGTATGATAACGTGTAACGTGTATAATTTGTTGTGCTATAGAAACACACGCGTGACGGTCAAGTGCATCTCATCGTCCAAACGAAAATTATTGGCTTGTTAACTCGAACGCTTTTGGCGTGAGATAACGTTAGCGCGTCACACCGACGACATATCGACGACTACTGGACGATGATCCCACGCCCTGTAACTGTAAACATCTCCAAAATAAATCGTACAGCGTGTACCTTAGAAGTGCGTGTACTATCGAGGTAGATCCACTGGAGACGTATCTCCTCCACTCGCAAAGCGCATACGACTGCACCAAGCCACTGGGTTCGACCGAGTCCAATGAACCAGATCTAGATTTCATCTACATTTGTTAAGATCTTCCGGACATGTACCGGTCATGCGGCTTATATCTGACCCTCAAAAAGGTAAATGTTGACACGTATAATATTTGAATGTAATAATTTTATTCATTGAGAGTAACAGTACTAAGTTAGAACTACTAGGATTGAAACCTCATGCCTTCTTTATAGCTGAAATTTTTTTTACATGCTTTTCAATTATTTTTTCATCAAAAGGCGCACTTTCACATAGTTGCAGTTAAAGCTAAAGCTATGACAAGATCACTTAATTACCCCGTCAAATTTTGCCTGGACTTGGCGTCAACAGTCAATTATAGCACTACCAGTAGTTGTCGCCAACAAGAAGTATAACCATCAATAAGGTAAATAATTGCCAATCTCTTGTAAGCCTCATACTCCTAACACTGAAGCTAAACGCTAAGACCAATCAATCCCAAATGCTCACTTTGTTTCCCATGGAATTCACAGAATCCTCTCTGGTAGCAGTTTTCCATACATTGAAGGAATATATGGGGTCCCGCAAAGGGCATTTTCACTTTAATAACTCCCGACGGTGTTATTAATGTCTCTGCAACGATATTTGTAGAGTTGGGCTTGGCGATAACTATGAAGAAACACTTCATCCGCACTTATAAGGTAGAGCATAGACCAGAAAGGCCACGTGTTAAAAATCAACGTGATGACTAGGATGGGTTACATGCAATACACCTTACTAAGTTACCATTTTGTTTTATACCCTGATAGCGCACATCATATTCAGCAGTGGACGTTTCTTTCATTCATTCATTTATTCGTGTGGCCAGTTTAGCATTTAAACCCACAAGAATATAGTTTCGAAATATTAGGTCTCTAACATTTACAAACTGTTACCACAACCCGCACAGTGTCAGAATCAACAAAATGAACTTTTGTAGCATTAGACATCTTGAAGCTTAAGCATTGAGACTACTCGAACGCACACATGTATCACACATGAATACTCTAATTAAAAAAGATAGTTGGCGAGAAAGGTATTCTTAAATATAATGTATCATATAGATAATCAGAAAACATTGTATTCACTCAAAAATGAATAAAAATTTTCAAATATATACAAGTGTCTGGCTCAGAAATTCTTACTTCGATTTATGACGATGCCATTAGTAAATAGAACGACCACGTGAAAGAAAAAACCCTAGGCACACATTCGTAGTTTGAAGTTATTGTAGAAACCATTTGAGCAATTGAGCTATCACATATGTACAATGTACATTGTTTTAGACAGTCCGAAGCTTCTATACGACGTTGTCATCTCTGGGAATATCAAAGAAGAAGATTAAGACGGATAGGGATTTTTTTAATAAGTTCATGGGGAAGAGTATTATTAACAGGTTATCTAGCAGTAACGGCATCGCTAATTCGTACTTAAATGATTATACAAGCCTTGCAGACCTAATATCGCATTTTTGGTAGTACATATTTGCCGTTTTGTTTTTTTCTGCGTAGGTCATTAGTTCTACTGCTCTAAATTACGTGAAACCATAATGCAAGAAGAAGGTTATCTTGCTTAAATTGACAAATTCTTTTGTCTAAAACTAGACATCCTGTTCGGTTAATTAATTTGCGACACTTTACTATGGCTATACTACTCCACAACTGTACGGTCTTCCATAATTAAATAGGCTTCAATATTTCGATTATTTTCTGTGCAGAGTCGCTAAAGAGAAAAAAAACATTTGGGCTTTTTATTTCGCGATAAATAAATTTACTGTCCATTTGTTTAAAGATTCGAGGCAAAAGCGCCTTCGCCGCCTTGTGTGATTTTCGACGTAGGTTTTGCGTAGGCTATACCAAAAGGATTGATAGGAAATCTATCTTCGTGCAACAGAAAATTATTATTACAATTTTCAGCTCTGTGAATATATCTGAATAATTTGCGCAGACGGGTGGTCTTTCTCAACTAGGCTGGTCTTGGTTTTCAGTCGAAATCCCATGATTACTTAGCCGGAACAACGGCTCTTCTTCTTGAAAGTCGAAACTCAAAGAATCATCCCCTGACCTCTAACGTATTTGTTTGAAACTCCTCTTTCCCGGGACTCTACTCCCGAAAATATGCAAAATTGGATTGAAACTCCTAAGACACCTACGCAATGATACTCTCATGACTTGAATATAAAACTTTTTCTGTTTTATTATTTGCGTTGTAACTGTATCGTCGATCTGTGTGTTAAATCTACACTCTGATTTTAGTCGAAGAACCGAGAAGCGAGCATGGTGTTTAAACTAATTAAAGCTATGCCTACGAAGGAGTTGCAATAGTAGCGCCAACTGAATACCGTGACTAAACTAATCCAAGATGAATTTCTCGTATGCCGTGGT
The DNA here is from genome assembly GCA_002081605.1 of Tropilaelaps mercedesae. NCBI lineage: Eukaryota > Metazoa > Arthropoda > Arachnida > Mesostigmata > Laelapidae > Tropilaelaps > Tropilaelaps mercedesae. The sequence continues at coordinate 11,869 of MNPL01026490.1, forward strand.
ACCAAAGCAACGAATTCAACATGTATTTCCCATGAGAATACTAACTATCGCCATTACGATTACGATGATGATAAATTTCTAAATTGTGGTACTATTCTATTACAGTATGGGGTGTCTCACAAACACTTACATCGGTGAGTTGCCTTATTTATTTTATAGTTGCATCGTATAAAGATAACTAAAGGGGCTTTTGACACAACCAAAAGAGAATCCATTCATTTTGAAAATCCCGGCTAACAAAGACGGTTACTTAGGCAAGCCTAGTGGCACCTTCCGGCAAAGCAACAGATGCATTAGTGTAACAATAGGTAGCCTTCTACTGTACCACTCACTGGAGAGCCATACGTGCTACGACAGGTTAAGTAAGACAGGAAAGCAGTCCAATTTGTGGCCGTTGTATCGCACCAAGGCAAACCAGGCTCAACACTACTCCAGAAAAAGCTCGGCCTTTTTGCGCGGTCTAGTTTAAACTGGTATAACCATTTTTGTGGCATTACGCATGAATACTATGAATTATGCTGACAAATAAATTACTAATATATTTGATATGTATGTAAAAACATAATGAATAGTCTTAAAAGCTTTAAACTTACTAATTACAAAATGTTATTTATAATATAGCAAATTATTAAATTGTTGAATTGTGTCCTGCGTCTGAGATTCTTTAGTAATCAATCGTTTCGATATTCTAGACTTTGCTACGCGGCCATAATAACACTACCTTTGCGCCGCAGAAGTGCTCGCGCAAAGTCTTCCTTGTAGAATAAATCCTTTGTAGAAGTTTCACTTCGGATCCGCACTGTAGCTGATTTGTGATTTATTTAGCTTCCGTTACTGTGGAAAGATGAGATAAATAGGACACATAGAGATCTACGTAAAGTGACGGACACACAAATTCAGCCAATATCAGCATCACTACCTAGGGAATTACCTTTTTTCTCGCGACTTTGAAATTTCCATATTATGACCATGCTAATCTTTGATCGCCCCTGAAGATATATCAGGCATAATAACGACTGCTTTTTAAACTGTCTGCTATATGAACGGAAAAGAACATAACAAATGTGAAACAACGGTGGGCAATTCCCTATAAGAAAATTCGTATTTGTATCGGAAAATGTTAGGCTTTCATATTTTTCATGTTATGCATCAATTCAGTTAGATACCTATCATCTAACATTAAAGTGCACGATATATTGGAGCATGATTATGCACTTTAAAATTTACGGGTATTAACAAAGCTTATCGCAGAACAGCAGCTAGTCAAAATGCAGTCTTCGATTTCCATGTGCACGCTTATACATCCATATAGCAACCATGAATGATAATTCACAAACCACTGTATGAAATTTACCGAAACATTTAAATCTATAGTCTTTATGGAAGAAAAAAGCCGCCGTCTGCTTAACAATAAGAAATTAGCATTAGTTAAGTTATTGCTGACGTAAATAACAACTGCTTAGTTTGACAAGAGCTGCCACCATTTTTAAACAAATGGGAGACTCTGAAAACGCGCAATCTCCTACTTCAAGGCATCTCATAATAATAATAATGTTTTTATGCACCATCTTTCGAGAACAAAACGATTTGCATTGAATGGTTCACAAACGGCACTACTCGCGTCACGGTGTTCTTATTGGAGTCCATTGGCCTTATTTGGAGTCGGGCGCCGGTTTTTACATTCGAGTCGGGCGTTCACCCGAATTTATGATAGTCATGCCTGCGGCCGGCGGTACCATCTAGGTCGTTTTGTCGTGCGCAGTTGCACCAGGTCAAGGCAGGTCGCTGCCCTAAGCAGAGCAAACTAGAGTTAGTTGTTAAGTGCTGTGTATATGGTTTTAGTGTGCTTGCAGAGCACTCATACAGCCCTTATATCAATTGGCGTTTCTTATTGCCCTTTTTTCATTTCTTAATACCCGTGACAGAATTTCACTCCTCCATTATTGAACATTCGCACAATAAAGTGGTGCGCTAGATGTGTCTTTGACCCGTCCCAACCTACTCTACCGCAAAACAAGCAGAAAACAAGAATGTACAACAAACCAGCCAGCAAGGTTAACTCCGTTTTAGTCAGGACTTGCTCGATTATCTTCACTCTGTCCAGGCATCATCCTGATCAATGGAGACATTTTCTTTCTGCTGGACCTTAACCTTTCATATCTAAAAGGTGCGATAGCCCAATACACCAAGACTATATGCATTATAGCGTGGTAAAATCTCTTCGCTAAAGGTTCTCGCTTGTGTGCAACGCCAAACCAGTCGATTCGTTCACTGGAGCCTTATACTTCTCATTCAAAGAATGCGCAGAGTCCAAGCGCCTTTGTGACTGTTCCTAAAATATTGTGGAGCTTAACGGCCCCAAAAGCTGTGAACAGCTTCTTGCATTCTAACTTAAACTAGCTTAAACAGGACACATCACGAAAGTCTCGCAGTCGCTGGTGGAGCAGCTTGATCACAGCGTTCATTGCCACGCCATGAGCATACTGGATCATTAGGCAAGACCGAAGACTCTCAAAGCCGACAACAAACGCAAGAAAGAGTTTTCCTCTGAAGAGAGATACAGACAGGGGCGTTACACGATGAAAAGAAACCTCGGAAAGACACCTTCTGTAAGAGAAACGTTTCACTAAGCCTCCTCGACTTTTCTGTAAGTACGACCCTTTCATAAGTATTACGTGGAGTACGCTCTGAGGAGATGAAACGTTGAAAAGCAATCGCATTCTTGAGGCAGCCATCGCCTGAAAAACAGAAATGCTCAAGACTGAAATATATGTATATGTGAGGGAGGTCATAAGCCCTACTCAAGGTTGCTCTATAGTTCCGGTTGTTGGTATATTTGCATTTACTTCGATCATTCTGTAGAGGGTGATTACAACATTTTTATTTACAAACGTTCATAAAATCACTTAAAATTGAGATTTACTAATCTTTTTTCCTAGAAAGTTGGAGTAGTTGACTTTCTTCAATATGTGAGTAGTGCCGATAATAATTAATACTCATATTTCAAATTTCAAGATAACATGAAAAGAGGTGCATATCTAATATGACACTTAATTCTTTTTTAAAATAACACTTGCATAAGTAAGATTGTGTGGGTTTTCTAAAAATTGTACACTTACTGAATTTTTATTCAAAATATATAGATACGAGCTTTCAGGGTATTTAAATTGTTTTATTGGATTTGGCGTGAATGATGAATGCTTTGAACATATTCTTCTCGACACACTCCATTGACTGATATGAATAAACAAAATTGGTCTAATGGAATAGAAATGTTCTTATTTGATTAATCAGATGGTTGTGTACAGTGGATGTAATGATTTTTCGTAACAACGTAGGCGTTGTTTCAGCGGTAATTTTATCTACTTACGGTTTACTGAAGATATGACCGCATTGTGCATGTACACATGCGGGGACAGGCTCGTGGTGAATCCCAAGGACTATAGCTAGTGATGGAATCCGTACACAGCGAATCCGACCGCGGCGCGTCGGTTCGATCGACTTGAACCCCTATGTTTAGAGAACCAGGATCAATATACGTAATTTTTTCTCCCAGGACGTGAGCTCCTTGTTGTAGGCGAAAGTCACAGGGAGGCCGAACCGGCTCCTGAGCTCTTCAATGATGAGTGAACTGTCGGCAAGAAGATATACGAGCCTGTTTCGAGTCGCATGGTGTAAAGCGAGAACACGTTTAAGGTAAGATGCCTTCAGGCAATTCACGTATTAGTAGCAGGCCTAGGCCTAGGAATTTAGTGACATAGGCAAGTGGGTAGCCATAGTGCCTCAGGCTGTCCCCGGCAGATACACGTCCCCCATATCTAAATTCCATCGCCAAAGTCTTTGCCCGATTGACAGTTAGTCCAAGTTCAAGAGACGCACCACGCAGCCTGTCCAAAGCTTGCTGAACTTGGAACCGACTGCAGCCATACATGATATACGCATATAAAATAACGTTGATTAGATTACGTTTGCCTCGAATCAGAGCCGGCAGGTTCTTGAGCAGAGCCGAGAACAGTAGCGGACTGAGGTTGTCCTTCTGTGTCACTCCAATTGTTTGGGAGAAGGGGGGACTCCGTTGTCGATTAGTATTTTGTACCCCTGTGAATAACCACCAGCAGATCTAGAATATTTGGGAAACCCTCACCCGTGTCAATGTCTTCAACAATGTGACTCAAGGATCAAAGTCAAGGGACGCCTTGAAATTTAAAAACATTGCGAACAATTGTTGCAAAGGCTTAGCCAAAGCCTCAAGCCATTCTAGGAGAAGGGACCCTGTGCACAGGCACTCGTTAAAGAGCGTCGGCCAACAGGGTGCCAGGACGAAGGACGCTAGTCCTTCAGGTGTTTGTTTCTGACCTAATCAGAACCCCCCGCCCTATTAGAGTGCAGTACCTGGATTGCTTGAACTATGTTCTACAGCTAAAGTTCATTCTCCGGGCCCTGTCGCTTGTCTGTCGTCATCTCATCTCACAGAGCCGAGACCGATGGAGCCCCTTTTCGGCATAGTATCATAAACCCCTAATAAATCCGAGGGGTGCTCTATAAGTGCGGACGAGTTTATCGGACAAAGACACACCTTGCGATGAACATTTGTATGGATGGCGTTCTGCCTTCGGTTGCAAGAGGATCTCTTGGCGCTCGAGGTATTTTCGCATCTCTATGATGGGGACTCTTTGTCAAGTGGCTCTGAAAAACGCTGCGAGGGGTCTCATCGCTGGGTACAAATGTCACAAGCAACAGAATAAACTTGCTCGGTAACAACAATTCTTTAAAGGAAGCGGCACATATCAGGGCCCACTTGCCAGTAGCTGTGGACGTTTTTCTAAATTTCTTTGCCTCCCATAGCGCGAGAAGAACACCGCTTTCGCGACGGCTCAACTGGGCGACTTTACCCCGTCGCGCACACGAAGTGCTCCCTGTGCCCCGCAGCGTCGATCAGAAAAAAATGAGCACACCCTAAAAGCAAAAAAGTTCATCTTTTATTTTAATTTACAATATTTCTGACTTATGTACTAAAACAAAATCTTTACTTTAAAATATTAAAATCTGTTGAAGGAAACTTCTGTAAGATGGAAAAGGCTCCTGATATATAAGTCTGTCTACTGGTACTCTCCAAACAAAAACCATTTTTTCATTTCGATTTGTTTTTACTTTCAGCTTCGGAAAATTTTTCCACTTTCTCTGCTTAATATTAGGGTATATCTGTATTCTGTGCCCCACAAAGCAGACTATCAGGCATTTCATTCTTTCTAGTTCATGTACAACCGGTGAGGTAATAGAGACATCATTAGGCACCTTTCTGTAAGCATTTAGATTCTAATATTTTGCTCTTAGATCTACCGGCTGAATGCAAAGCCAAGAATCTCATCGGATGTCTTTTTCGTGTCCTAATCTACTGTGTTCAAGACACCTTGGTAAATCTAGCTATTGCTCTGCGGGACATGTCTTTTTTCATATAAGGATGCGCTATTACGCAATTGCTCTTTCTCTAACTGAGTTCCAACAGCCGTTGTGAGAACCACCACAAAACCGCGAGTCGGGGTGAGTGAACAAGACAGCCATGAACCGAATTAGGTCCACTTGTGATTCACAAGTTGACACGAATTTTAAATAAACAACTTACCAGGTAGCGGTTGCATGCAATTCAGATGAGCTGCATCTTTCATATTTTTCAAAAAGCATAATTATAACTAGTACTCATTCGATCTATAAATTATTGTCTAGAATGCAAAAGGGGAACATTTCGTTATAAATAAAGGATAATAGTAGTTACCATTATATTAATAATCATTATCATCATCATAACGGGAGTAAAACCAAGAGGGCAACCGTAAATAAATTGGGTAAAGTATACCTGAAATCTAAAATATTTTTTAGGGCTGACCATCAGTTAACATTTAACGTCCACGGTAGCAGTTTTTGCATTACTTCGTAAGACGGATTCCATCTAAATGTAAATGTGCACCGGCGGAGATTGAACCCGTACACCTACGTGTCTCCTCCGGTCGCATACGAATGCATCAAGCCACCGAGCTCGACATACCCGAAATTTAGCACATACAAGGTATCATCATTAAAGAATAAAGGAGAACCAAAAAGTGGTTTAAGCTAAAGCAATGAAGTGTAACATTTCATCCTTCACGTTTAATTCAATCTAACGTAGATTTTATTAAAAATAAAAGCTTAATTCCATATAATAATATCTGCACGCCTTCTTTATGTTTTTAGGCAGCCATGTCACAACTATTTTATAAATGCTTAAATTACATTTGGATAACATTTATATCGGGATTAAATACTCACCTTTTATTCGATATTATATCGGACGTTTCTAGTGTTTATTGTCTGCCTCACTTTTATATGGAATAGCTCCTTCCCTGAAAGAGCTTTTTTCTTTGGAAAACGCTCTTCTTAAGCAAAGCTTCATTAGTTTACTAATTATTAACCCATTCTTTTGGCATGTACCAACGTATGATTTTTTCACCCTACTGGCTTTTGTTAATTTGTAATTGTCCTTTTCTATTACTGCAATGGTTGTCGGGAATGTTACTGTGGACATTGCGTACACGTCGTTTCGTTTTTTTGTCTTTTTATCTTATTTTCTCTTCAGTCTTTTATCTGAGGTCATTCGCCTACACTCAAGCTCAACAACGGCAGCCGGTGCTGCACATTCTGCCGACCACGTCCTTACTTTTTGAGCTGCGTGCACCTCATAGTGGCCCAGTGCTGCTGACGATTTCTCTCCACCGTCATCGTAATGCACCCGGCGCAGACCTTCAGAGAGGATGCACACACACTCGCTGTGCGTGTATGTGTATCTTCTCTAGCTTCAACTTCTGCATTGGCTTGTGCAGACGCCTGCTTCTGTCGTGGGCAGAAGAGGCCGCGTCGAGGGCACCAAACAGTGGTAGTAGCCTGAAACGAATCAGTATGTGCAGGCTACTGCTCATGGCTCATGGGTTGGAGTCGTAACCTTGAGGGCGTTGACTTGGGGCACCACGGACCAAGTATACTATTCCGATTTGGCGAGCGCCTGGGTTTTTTCTTCAACAGAAGGGAAGCATGCAGTCAGACACTACTGCTGCCGGCTGGTGTCCAGCCGTTTTAGCTTTTGTTGTTGTTACAGCTGCTGCTGATTATGTTGCTATTGGGTGAGTATGAGCGTGCGCAGCAGGTCACCACCGTTTGTGAGACGGAGAAGAGCATCTACTTGTTCTTGTGGCTGCTGCTGCTACTGCCTGCTACAGGTAAGAGTTCAATGGCACAAGCGAGAGCAAGCGCCATCCTAGCTAACCTGGGAGTAGGTGAAGGCGAACGAAACCTGAACATTTGAAAAGTTCAGAAGAATTCTTAGGAAGCTGGTACTCTGCATAGTTAAATGCTTTTCTAGAGAGAGAGACGACGTTCGACCCTCAAGGCATCCACTTGTAACCTTGAAACGGGAACGTTGTGGTTTGATAGATAGGCGGCAGTTCATATGGTTCATCGAACTGACAAACACAAAAGAAAGTACACGGCTCTGCCCGAACAGAAAGCGGTTGCGTTTTTGTATTTATACGGCTTTTCGTAAATAAGTAATCATTTTTGTGCGTAATTTCAAACTCTTATAAATCCGAGCGCAATATCACGTTTAGTTGAAATGAAAATGATTTTCAGTATCGAATAGAATGAGTTACCTGATAATGGACCTATTTGCAAGTAGTCTTAATAAAGGACTGTTTTGCGGCATTATGGAAAAATTAAAAGGCACCCCTACATAATATAATTGCACATCTCATGATGAACTAATGATTTCTGGTTAGAAAGGTACAATTAGTGTATGAATATAGATATGTAGTCCTCCGGATGCAGTTACCGTGAGTCGAATTACTGCAACTTTTTCAACAGGCAACAGGCGTTGCATGTATATTAACTGAGAATGGTTCAAATGTAATGAAGCATTGCTTTAGTTTCATCATCAAGCATCTTTCGTTTGCTCGTTCGCGGATTTTCTATCCTGTTTCGATAGGCAATCTGCGCTCGATGCAATTGTCCGATTGCACGTGTGCGCAGATGTGAAACGCGTTCAAGAGATAGCCAACAAAGGAGATCACATGACCAACAGTTTTCTCTTGGGCTGCCGTTCTTCCGATGATCTTGGATATTATACGTCTGCCGTAAGCGGAACTTGACACCTTTGTCTGAACGGACAGAAGCCACTCAACATTAACAACGGTTAGATTACAAGCGAAACACTAGGACACCATGTTTTTCATCCTTTAGCAGGTATAATATTCAATATTTTTTTCGATATAGCATATTGTAGATTTGAAGTTTGAGTTGCATCAAAGTAATGACGTCTCTCAATTAACTGTTGGCGGCACGTTTCAATACTCGCCGATAGTGGCATTTACGTTATAAATTTATTTGACACGAATGAAAGCATCGACGGCTAAGGACAGAGTGGGAAACAGTAAACCATATGCTATGTATCATAAGAACAACTTGATTCTCTCTGATTTACTGAAGTGACATCATTGTCAGGTTGTGAAGGCGAGCAGACTTTCCCGGTTGTCGCTGCTGGCACAAAAGCGCCCAGAGATTGTCAAGTTGACGAATTCCTGCGCAATGTGAGATTGCCAGAAGATGTACGATACACGCAGGCTCGTGTCAGCCATCGACTTCCGTGGCCTCGTGTGCCCTGTTGTAAGCATGTTTTGTAGTATTTTCTCACAGCTTTGCCACCACCGGCATTATCCAGCGGCATCAACATCATCAACGCCAATTCACTGGGTAGTCAAAATGACCGTTATGTGCTGAACTCCAGGAACTTTACTCTTTTCTGCCGTTTTTCAACTTCTCAACCAGAATCGCCGCATCAGCATTATCATGTTACTCCCTTTACTCGTCTCGGGCCCATAGTATTTATCAGAGCGGGTAGTGGAGTGGAGGCAAAGCGTATCATGCAGGTAGCTCGAGGTCCTGAAGGCCAAGACGAAACAGATCTGAAATTTCCTTATTAGCTGCTTGTTTTCTATTACGAGTTTGAGCTAAGACCAAAATGAGAAAATAGCGAAAAAATAGAGATAGTACATACTGCGAATTTCTCAATTTTTTTTGCCCGTCTCAAACTAAAAACTCGGGTAGCCTTGACCAGACTGTGGATAGAGAGGAAGGTATAGAAGAGATTAAGAAGTAGGAATCGCGTCATTGCGAATGATGCGAACAAGCAAACGATGTCGAAGAGATTCGGCGGTAGATATGGGGTCCTTGTGTAGGGCATAAAACCGAGCTACACGCCACAGTGAATATCGGTATGCAAAGGAGATCGAAGAAAGTCGTTTCTACCATATTGACGCCCGAAGGATGTTGAAAAAGGATCAACAGGAATGTGTATGAGGAGAAAACGAAGAAAAACTTGGAAGATCACAAACAGGACTGACAACATAACAAGAACTCAAACGGTAATGTGATGCATTAATTTTCCTAAACAGAATTAGGTAAGAAAGAATTAATAACAGAAAGCATAGCTGATGAAAAGGTACATGTTCGTACATTAGTTCATTATATATCAAAAGCGTTTATAAAATAGCTAAATTCGCTTGAAATATGAGATTCTCTTGCTGACTTTTCAATTCCGCCTCAATGTATGAATATAGCAGGCCAAAATAATTTTTGCACATTTTTTGCAGAAAAATGGAGTATAAATTATGTGGTCCTTAGCAACCTTTAAGGGTAAATCGTTGTATATATATCCATATGTATCAAGATCAAAGTTTCATGAGCTTTCGGTACATTAAATTAAAATAACTCGTCTGTTACACACATTGAAACAGAGTTGACAAGTCTCTTTCCTTAGCGTACTGTTGCCTGAATATTACCAAACGAACAATTTTCTACATCGATAGATCTTTTTTCGGATTCCCATTTTACCCAATCCTAAAAGCTTTGAGAGGTGATCGATTATTTCCTCAAAATGTTTCTTATTTTTTGAAAACTGGGCACTTTGTGATTTGGTCCTGCAGTCCTAGAGAAGCACAAAGGCCCAATATCAAGATAAGGCCACCTAGACTTTTCGCGTTGATCGTGTGTCGAGATCGGTGGCTTGGTGCATTCGCGGGCGCCTTGCGACCGGAGGAGACACGTAAGTGCTCGGGTTTGATCCCCGCCGTTGCACATTTACATCTGTGAAGTCCACCCTA